>CAMZMU010000113.1:14244793-14529641 GCA_947311845.1 Poa pratensis
CTGAAAGTACGTGGTCTGGTTCGATGGCCCTCACAGTCCTTAAATAATAGGCTGGGTCCCGGGTGTTCGTAACGACTCGATTGACAAGTAAGGCAAACTCTAAACCGACTATTGCTTGCCAAACTTGGAGGATACTCCATCTTCTTGGGCATCCCTTCATGGGCTTCATGTAGGCCTTATGTTGGGCCTAGTCGATACGTGCACAGGTACCCTCATGGTGGGTACCGATAGGCATACCCATGTCAGTAGCCCCCGAGTACTTGTCTGATTGAAGAGAGAGTAAGCATGACTCATACATCATGCACGTTATATTTTTTACATTTATATTTAGATTCTTATGAAATAGCACATGTTGGCTATGTCGAGTGGTTTCATCGACTATGAGTTTTTGCTTATGATGTCAAGGGATATTAGCTTAGCAGGCCCGGCACACACACGACGGATCAGGGCCAGTTAACTCATTTGTGGCAAACCATACTAGTTTCAATCAAATCGTGTCTCCGGATTCGAATCTGGAACAAACTGGACAGACTCGAAACAGCCGTTGAGGTCTTACGGAATCGAATACAGTATAGTTTTGAATCCCAACGCGTCCGTCGGGGGATAATTCATCATGTCTGTGACACGGAAAATTTAAGGATAATGCTGCTGGAGCGGTCCGTAGCCCAGCTACGATCGGGTGGGTTTACCTTTGCTCTATGCATGCAGCATCTCAAAGGATCATCGGATCAACTCGGGATATATTTTTAGTGTGATTTTGCTTATGAAACTTAGTCGAATGTTTCGTCGACTGACACTTTTGCCATTATTTGTCGGGTGCGCGACAGCGCTCCCGATGGGAGTAGCCCCCGAGATTGTGCTTTATTGCTTGCAATGGAGGATAATCTCAAAATTCTTTTACCCTGCACATTTTAGTCAAAGAAATTTTTGATAACTCCGAGGGAGTTATGATACTGCAGTCGAAAGAATTTCGACTGGCCTCTATGATCTTTGCGAAAGAACCAACCGGACTTATGCGAGGAGACCACCGAAGATTATCATCGAGTGAGTGACTTTTATGCCAGTTCTGAAAGATGAAAACACCGTCAGCAATGACGCATTTTTGCGACTGCCATCTCTGACATCGGTGGCGTGCTTGGTTATGTTTGATAGACGTGACCTGCTTTGTGGGCCCGTTTTTGCAGAGCTGACTAGGGATGACGCGTGGACTTGATTTGACCGCTCTGGCACGGTTTTCACGGGGCGTGATGATGATTTCCTAGTTTCCCGTGCGTAGTGGGCGGAGTGGCCGGCGACGTTGCCTTCCGCGGCCGCCACGTGTATGGCTATGATTTCGCGCGGAGCGTATGCCTTTGTTTTGACGGTTGCGATCGTTTTGCGATCTGTGGTATATAGTGGAGACAGCGCTGGCAGAATTTTTACTTGCCATTTTGCCTCTTTGCGCTGCCCTCGTCTCATCTTCCTCCTGCGCCCACCTCCATTGTTCTGCGCCGAGCTCTCTTCCCCACCCTCATCCATCGTTGCAATGGCGAAGGTGGAGGCTCCAAGCGTGGTGGTGCCGATTCCGCTGCGCGGCCGACGCGGCCAAGGGCAAAAAGACCGTGGCGGGTACATCTGCGTCCACCGCTGCCTGAAGGATCGCGTTGGCGAAGTGCTGAACTGTGGAGTTATGGGCAGCGTTTATTCGCCTGAACGAGACTTTTTTCCTGCGGGGCCACAACCACAAGGGATTCGTGCTTTGTTGAACATCTTCCGTCAAACAAATCCCATTCGAGAGTTGCTGTCTCAGAGACTTGTGATTGGAGCCAACGCTGCAATGGCGTATATGCGTAGTCGAAAACCAAGGTTGGTGTTGCGGACACCTGCAGCCGGAGAGGTTTCTCGAACAAAAGACCTGGATGACACGATGAGCTGCGGAGACACTAATCGAGTGCACTCGCGAACAGCTTTGCGGTCCCGAGCTGCCCGTAAAGGACGAGCCTGAGGATTAGAATAGTTTGCGAGTGCAATTTTTGTATAGGGGGCAGCCCCCGAGTGTAATTTTTGACTCTTTGTATATTGTATAGTTTGTATACTTTGATTTTTTGTCGAGCCCCCGAGTCAGTCGAGCGGGGTTTGTGAAATATGTGTTGGTTGTGAACCAATGACTGTGCAGCCCCCGAGTATTCGAGTGCGGCTGCAGAGTTTTTGTGTCTTTGTTTGGATCCTTGTTACGCAGCCCCCGAGCATTCGGGTGCGGCTAAGGCATTGTGTTTCTGCAAGAGCGAGAGCTCATTTGATCGATAACACAGCCCCCGAGGGTTTCGGGTGCGGTTAAGGTATGAATTATGCGGGTAGTAGTCACAAAGAAGTCGAAGGAACATTGATTTTATTCCTCTTTTGAATGTTAGGCTGCAGGCCGCCTCATTAAAAACCTTCCAGTCCCCTTAGGTACCCTGGTAAGGAAAAGAGCGCGTCTGAAACCTGCAGCCATCCGACATATAGCCTATTACATTGTATGACTGTGAGCACTTTATGCGTAGAAACGGCGCAGATGCGCAACGTTCCAAGGATTATGAGAGAGTTCGCCTGTCTTCGCGTGCTTCAGTCGATATGCGCCTCCACCAAGGACCTCCGTGATGATGAAGGGACCTCCCATGGGGAAGCGAGCTTGTGCACCTTCTTTTGCTTCAGTCGAAGAACCAGGTCGCCCACAACAAAGGACCTGGTTCGCAGTCGACGGCTGTGGTAGTTGCGGGATCCTGCTGGTAAACAGCTGTGCGGGCCAAGGCCGTGTCTCGCGCCTCATCGAGCAAGTCGACTGCGTCTTCGAGTGCTTCTTCGCGTCTTCTTCATTGTATGCTTCAACTCGTGGCCATTGAACCTTACATCTGATGGCAGAATTGCCTCTGCACCATAGACCATGAAGAATGGGGTGAACTGCGTAGAAGTGTTGGGAGTTGTGCGTAGGCTCCATAGCACAGATGGTAGTTCTTCGACCCAAGCACCCGCAGCTCTTTTGAGTGGCACCAGGAGGCGCTTCTTGATCCCACTCGTCACAAGTCCATTGGCCTTTTCGACTTGGCCATTGGATTGTGGATGTGCCACGGATGCGTAGTTGAGCGTAATGTCCTGCTCTTTGCAGAAGGTTTTGAACTCCTCAGCCGTGAAGTTTGTGCCGTTATCAGTGATGATACTGTTTGGGACACCGAAGCGGTAGATGATGCTCTTTATGAAGTTGACTGCCGTAGTAGCAGTCGAATTTGTGATGGGGACCGCCTCGATCCACTTTGTGAACTTGTCGACTGCCACCAGTAGGTGAGTATGCCCGCCATGCGATGATTTTTTGAGTGGCCCAACCATATCGAGCCCCCATTGGGCGAAAGGCCAGGCCAGCGGTATGGTCTTCAACGCCGATGCGGGTGCGTGCGGCCTTGTTGCGAATTTCTGGCAGCCGACGCACCTTTTGACTATGTCCTCCGCGTCTTTGAGTGCTGTAGGCCAGTAAAACCCTGCGCGAAAGGCTTTGGCTACGAGTGATCGACTGCTGGCGTGATGCCCACAGGTACCTGCATGAATGTCTCGAAGTATGGCTTGGCCATCTTCGAATGCGATGCATCTTTGGAACATACCTGATATGCTGCGCTTGTATAACTCGCCGTTGATAACGGTGTATGCTTTTGATCTTCGAGTCACGCGTCGGGACTCGGTTATGTCATCTGGTAGCTCGCCACGGAGTATGTAAGCCAGAAAAGGTTGAGTCCAAGTTGGCTCAATGAGGAGTACCTCGACTGGGGGGTCCTCTGTGCTAGGCGCTTTGCTTTTGGTGGCGTAGTCGACGGAGGAGGCTCTCGTTTCTTTGATAGATCTGTGTTCGATGCGCTCGAGGAAGACACCAGGTGGAATTTGTGCGCCAGTTGAGCCAAGATTGGCTAGCATGTCTGCTTCTTCGTTACTTTCCCTTCCTATGTGCCTCAACTCACAGCCCTCGAAGCTGCCCTCCAGTGTGTTGTACAGGTCGCGATAAGCGATCATGTTGTCCGCGATTGCGTCGCAGGCCTTCATTGTTTGCTGCACCACGAGATTGGAGTCGCCGTAGATCATCAATCGAGTGCACCCAAGTGCTTTTGCCATCCGCATGCCATGGATCAGGCCTCGTATTCAGCCTCGTTATTGGAGGGTAGTTTGAATCCCATCTGCAAAACATAACGTAGCTTGTCCCCTTTTGGTGATATGAGGATGACGCCTGCGCCTGCGCCTTCGTGTTTCTTGGACCCATCGAAGTACATGGTCCAGGAATTGGACACGTCTGGTGCTCCAGGTAATTGGGCCTCTATCCACTCGGTTGTGAAGTCGGGTAGGACTTGTGCTTTGATAGCCTTCGGGTGCTCGTACTTGATGTCTCTTGGAGCCAGCTCGATGAGCCATTTTGCGACTCGACCCGTTGCATTGGGGTTTGTGAGGATATCACCGATTGCTGAGTTACTTACCACGGTGATCGGGTGCTCGGTGAAGTAGTGTGTCAACTTCCTTGAGGACATGAATACAGCGTATGCCAGCTTTTGATAGTGCGGGTACCGCTGTTTTGATATGGAGAGAACCTCGCTCAGGTAGTAGACTGGACGTTGTATGCTTTGGATGTGCCCCTCCTCCATGCGTTCGACTACCAGTACGGTGCTCACCACCCTGTTTGTAGCCGAGACATACAGGTAGAGTGGTTCCCGTTCCTTAGGTGCGACGAGGATCGGAGGGCTTGTGAGGATCCGCTTGAGATCTGTGAAGGCTGCTTCAGCTTCTGGCGTCCACTCGAACTTGTCCGCCTTCTTCATCAGTCGATAGAATGGTAGAGCCTTTTCACCCAGTTTGCTGATGAATCGACTGAGCGCTGCTACTCGTCCTGCTAGTTTCTGCACATCGTGAAGCTTTGAAGGCCTTTGCATTGTGAGGATGGCCTGTATTTTCTCCGGGTCTGCTTCGATTCCACGGGCAGAGACTAGGTACCCTAGGAGCTGCCCAGCTGGAACGCCGAACGTGCACTTCTTAGGATTGAGCTTGATATGGAAGCGTTTGAGGTTTGCGAACGTCTCCCTCAAATCGTCGAGTAGTGTGTGTTCTTCCCTTGTGGTAATGACAATGTCATCCACGTAGACCTGGACATTGCGTCTGATTTGCTTTTTGAGGCAGTCCTGTTCATTTTGCGGAGCGTGTCCGCGAAGATGATGTTTATGCCGCTGCCTCCATCCATGAAGACCTTGGTCATGGCGTAGCCTCCTATTTGCGCGTCGAGTACCAGAGCCGCGTGCCCTGGTCGAACTACAGCTGGGGGATGATCCTCTCGACTGAAGCTTATGATGGTTTCCGATCCCTTCAGAAATTGGCACGGCAGGAGGTGCCATGACAGCCATGTTCACTTGTCGAGTGATTAGCTTTTGCTGCCTGTTGGAGGGGCGACCCTTTTGTATCATGTACATCTGCCCGTGGGGCTGTGGATATTGATCATCCCCCGTAGTACGGGTTGTATGGCACCTGCGAGGTTTGCGCCTGGAGCAGGCTGTGGTGGTGGTTGCGGTGGCGGCTGTGGCGCCATGAGAGCGGGCACAGCGTTCGGCTGTGGTGCGGGTGCAGGCGTGGGCTGAGCAGGTGCTGGGCCGTACCTTTTGAGTCGTATCATGTAGTCAGTCGCCATTTGGTCGAATTCCCTGCAGTTCCTTAGGGTGTGATTGGAGCGTAGTTTTCCGTCGTCCCCCTTGAAGAGGTGGAATCTGCACCAGTCGTCCATCTTTTCCTCGAATGACCGCTCGGGTTTTGCGTCGCTGCGTTTGCGCCATTCTTGCCTTTTGTAGCTGTCGCTCCGCTGCTCGCGATCTCGACTGTCCCGTCGATCATCCGAGCGTCGATTGCTTCTATCTTGGTCTCCCGGGTTGTGTGTATCCAGCCGCCATGAACTCGGGTCTGTTATCGTCGTAAGGACGTTTGGAACGTTTGCGCCTGCGATCTTCTCTGTATGAATCTCTGCGGCCTCGACTGCCGCTTTCGTAGTTGTCGCGTGTTGGGGAAGCATCTGCCCACTCAGTCGCAACTTTGATGAGGTCAGCCAGGGAGGTTGGCTTTTCACGACCAAGTGCCTCTTTGAAGTCCTTCCTGGCGAGACCTTGTATGAAGGCATCCATGGCCCTGTCTTCTGACACTTTGCCAACCGAATTGCGTATTTCGGTCCACCGCCGTATGTATGATCTCAACGACTCGTCTGATCGTTGAGTGCATGTCCTTAATTCTCGAATGTCTTCGGGCGCTCACACAGAGGCTCGAAGTTTTTGATGAAGTCTCTGCGGAAATCGTCCCACGAGTCGTATGATGATGGAGGGAGCGACTTGAGCCAGTCGCGGGCAGTTCCTTCGAGCATAAGTCGTATGTACTGCATCGCCGTGGTGTTCGTGCCACGCTGGCATGCCACGGCGAGTCTGTAATCTTCTAGCCACCCAGAAGGTTCTTGGCGACCGTTGTACTTGGGTTGTTCGCCTGTCAACTTGAACCGTTTGGGCATCCGTCTCACGGATGCGTCGAGTGAAGCACAATGCTCCGCATGGCTCTGGTTCACGATCAGAGTATGAATCGCTGCTATAGGATCTTCGAGATCTGCTTCTGCTGGACCTGTGCCGGCGCGTGCTTCTCCTTCCTTCATCCGAGTGGTGGCTGCGACCACTGCGATGATGTGCTGCGTGTCGTGAGTCGACTATGTCGCGATCGCGATTCCTTGCTGGAGTTTTGTCTTCTGGCTGTATAGCCTGTGCCGCTAGAGCTAGCGATTTGAGTTGTTGGCGATGCAGGGCTGCGTTAGGGTCATTCGCCGGAGGTTGCATTGCCTTGAGGTAAGCACCTACGGAGAATAATGCACCCGCAGCAGTTTTGGGCACTGGGATTCCGTTAGCGTCCTCTGTCATGAACGACAGGTTACGGGTGATTGCTACCCTTTCATGTTCTGGAAGGCTTGCCAACCGCGACCTAGGTCGTGGGGTTGGTTGCATTGTGGACCCGAGGGATTGCTCCCTTCTTCGGGCACTCGAGAGGCTGGCTTGCCTTTTGCGCTCCTCGAGCGTCGCTCGGTAGTTTTGCAGTCGAATTGACTCCTGCCAGTTGAAGTACTGGAAGGTCAACATCTCCTCTGGGGTGGAATTTGGTGGCATCATTGTGCACTCCTTTATGACTTTATCTGCTTTTGCTGCCATCTCCTCCGTGATTGTCAAGGTTGTGACCCCATCCGGCATGGTTACCGTGCATGGGAATTGTGCAGGCCTGCGAGCGGCTGCGTCTGCGGATGATTCTGCGGTGAAGGCCACGTAGACCTGATGGGGCGTGACCCGAGGACAGGTGTATGTGCTGTCGATTCCAGTCATGGACTCGACGTCGTCGAGGCTCATGTCAGAGCCAGTATGTTCATCGAGTAGATCTTCGAGGCGAATCTCGTTGTCGGTGCTCATCGCCTATGCTCATCTCGGTGTTGGCGAAGCCATTATGGATTTCTGAGTCGAGGTTGGTGTTGGTGAAGATCTCCGAGTCGACGTTGCTGTCGTTATGAATCGCGGGCTCGTAGAAGTCATCGAGGGAGATCCCGCAGTCGAAACTCTCGTCGAGTGGTAGGTTGAAGTCGACGTTGCTTGTGCGGTATGCTGATTCTGCCTCCTCGCCTTGGAGTTCCGTCATCATGAACCTGTCGAGCTCGCCGGTCGACATGGTTGTTGCGGGCGAGCAGGCTTCAGGAATCGACGACGGGGCGAGCGCAGTCGACGGAGCCTCGAGTGCGCCCAGCGCCAGTTGTTGCGGATCTGTCGAGTCCTGCGTGCCAAGATTGTTTACGAAAAAATTGAATGCTCCAACAGTTAAGCTCAAACCTGATTCAAGGCCAGAAAACGCCTCCTGAAGCTCTGGCGAGTGCGGATTGAAATTCATTGGAAGAGCAGATGCGCTTTTTGCGGGTGAAGCGGGCAGGCTGCCGCTTTTCGAGTGGATCGGCGAGTCGCCGTGTGTCGCCTGGATCGGCGAGTTGCTGTTTGCTGACATGGCCGGCGAGTTGCCGTTTGCAGATGAGATCGGCGAGTTGCCGTTTGCTGGTGTGATCGGCGATTTGCCGTTTGCTGTTGGGACCGGCGAAACTTCGAGTCCAGCGCTATTCTTTCCCACAGACGGCGCCACTTGACGAGGGGTAGACTCATCAAGACCCATGGTTAAGGTCCCTAGGTTATGAATATGGGGGAGAGAACGTGGTAGAGCTGGAAGTATCGTCGGCTGACAAGCAGGGCAAAGATTTTACCCAGGTTCAGGGCCCTCGTGTGGAGGTAACACCCCTACGTCCTGCCTGTCTGTTATTGCTTTGTGAATATGATGGTTACAAGGATCCCGGCGAGATGTCGATCTCGCTAGGGTTTTGGTGGCTCTGAAAGTACGTGGTCTGGTTCGATGGCCCTCCCAGTCCTTAAATAATAGGCTGGGTCCGGGTGTTCGTAACCGACTCGATTTACAAGTAAGGAAACTCTAAACCGACTATTGCTTCGCCAAACTTGGAGGATACTCCATCTTCGTGGGCCTCCCTTCATGGGCTTCATGTAGGCTCTGATAGTTGGGCCTAGTCGATACGTGCACCAGGTACCCTCATGGTAGGGTACCCGATAGGCATACCCATGTCATTAGTTTTGGAGAGAAGAGTTTGTGCATCGATGATTTGCATTGATCGTGCATCAAGCACATATATAGGTACAAGGGGTGCGACCGGTGTCTTGTCTCCCAAGAAACAAAAGAATACAGGAGGGAGAGAGACACTACAGGTACGACATACAAACCCAGGCCTACATACGTACATACATGTTCAACACACACGAACACGGGGTCATAACTCGCGCTCGGCCAGCGGTCTATATAACTGTACATCGGCCAGCCGTTTTGAGCTCCGGAGGCGAGGATGATGAAGCCGTTGCAAACGCTCGCGATGCTGTATTCCTCTGCCAGGTCCACGACGCGGCACATCAGCTTTGCAGACGAGACGCATAACACGGTGGTCTCCATGATCTTGCCCCGCGACCTCGCCTGGGTGACGAGCAGCGCCTCCGCACTGCGGGAGCCGGCGACGGTGCGGTCATGGAGACGCCGGAAGGAGGGGGTGCCGAGGAGCCGGCGCCAAGGCTTGCATACGCAGCGGGAGCGTGCGACGTCCCTCGTCGGCAGCTTCAGCAGGATGTCGTGCAGAGTCTCCTCCGCGATTGATTCCATCGTCGTATTTGGTGCCAATTTGGCGGTGCAAGGACGGCGTCTTCTTGACGAATACCAGACGCCGGGTTGGCCGGCGAGCAGGACGCCAATGGCTGCTCAGGGTCTGGTTGCGGCAGCCTCCACTGATGGACGGCGGCGGCGTGGAAGGGTATGGTCGTGGTTAGTTTTGTTGTTGTTGAGGGTTGGTCGTTGTACAGTGAACAGAAACAACACGCTAACAGGTAAGATCCAGTATATGCTATGTGGGTTGTAGCATGTACTCCCTCCGTTCCAAATTAATTGACTTTCATTTGTCTACACATGGATGTATCTAGACATATTACACGTATAAATACATCCACATGTGGACACGGATTCATTTAAACGGTGGATATAGAGGGTCAAGGCAAGCTGTGCCTTGTCCACAGCAATGCACTGGATCCCTGTCCCATTTTTTGGCCTAAACTTTATGTTCGCACAATGATGATGATGACATTGCAACATTCCAGAATCTAACATGTTGTTCACCAAGAGGAAAAACTATGGTATGCAGTGCAAGTGACAAGGCGGTGCAGCCTGACAGTCCTAGTCGACCGGATCATACAAAACCTTCTCGAAATGGCAGTACACAAAGAATTTCATACATATCTCTGGCCTGGAGAAGCTTAGAGCATCTCCAGTCGGGGCGCCCAAATGGCCGCCCAAACGCTTTTGGGGTGTGTCGGACACAAAATCGCCCCCACTCGCGGCGCCCAAACGCGAATTCGGTCCGGCGCGGCCCAGTTTTGTGTCCGGCACGCCCAGCTCACGCCCTCAACTTGGGGAGGCTTCGGGCGGCCCCGGACGGAAGGAAACGCGACGCCACGTCGGCTCCTGACGCGCGGGCCACGCCTGGCTGTGAGACAAGAGGCTGCATTAATGCCGGGCGTCGTCTCGGTTTCCCAGCCGAGCGCAGCGACGCGTCGGTTCGCCTCTGCGGCGAGGAAGCGTCTGCGCCACGGCGGCGTCAATGCAGGCGAGCCGTTAATGGTGTGGCAGGCAAGCCATTGGACGGCCGGAGTTAAGGCGACCTCATCCGTTCGCCTCTCCGGCCGCTATATAGAGTGGGTTCCTCGCCGTCTCCACCATCTCCATCCCACACCTAGCCATGGCCTCTCCCCGGCGCGCCGCTGAGGAAGAGAGACGAGCGCAGAGGGAGGCCCGTCGTCGCCGCCGTGACAGCCAGGTTTGGCAGAGCGCCATGGCTCGCCGCGGCTGGCCATCGCAGGAGGCAGGCTCGTCGGCCGTCAACGCTCTGCCACCTCCTCCACCGCCTCCTCCGCCACCGGCGAACCAACTCACGGAAGCCGAGGCGCGCGAGCTCGTCCGCACCAACACGCCGGTGCCGGCAAACTGTGTCCTCCCCGAGGAATGGGCCACGAAACCAGTGGACGTCCCCGTTGCACCCATGCTGGCTGGCCAGGCGCGGCTCGACTACGTCGCCTCGTGCATGGGGACGATGGCGCCGGAGCTGCACGACGACCCCAGGTTCGCGCCGAACTCGGCGTACTGGCACAAGCAGGTCGAGCTCGAGCACGCCTACCGCCTCCACTCCTTCTTCGCCCCCAAGCCGCCTGCGGACTGGCTCGAAGACTCCGACGATGCCGTCGACACCGACGACGACGACACCAACACCACCGACGAGGACTTCGCAGCGGGCATGGAACGGGAGAGGGTTCGCTACGAGTCGCGCAAGATCGGAAGTAGGCCGCGTGCAACCTCCTCCGCCGCAACCTCAACAAGAGGCGGAGGAGGTTGACGTGATGATGACGGCTTGGAGGACTGGTCGCCGACGCCGGAGTGGGATCCCGGCCACATGCAGCTCGCCATCGAGGCCGACATAGCCTCTGCCGCCACCACCACCGCCTCCGCCGCCACCACCTCCAGCTCCGCAGCCACCACCTCCAGCTCCGCCGCCACCACCGCCACCACCACCACCGGCTACTTCTACTGCCTCTGCTCGAGCTGCCGCCGGGGTCCTGTGCTCGCCGCCGCAAGGGCCGGCGCCTGCCCCAACTGCCGGTGCCCGGCGTGCCACCCTACTTACTGGATCTAGTCTAGGTCTAGATTTAAATTTGAATGAATTATGTTAGTTTGAATGAAATTTCAATGAAATATATGCATTTTCGTATCAAAATTTCATATTTAAATAATATTTGGGCGCCGCGAGTGGGGAGCGAGGGCGCCCAAATGGGCAAGGTAGTCCGGACGGCGCCCAAAGGGCCTGTCCGGACGACCTTTGGGCGCCCATTTGGGCGCTGCGAGTGGAGATGCTCTTAGTAACTTCTGGCAGAATTCCTTAATGGCCATGCTTTCAGTGATCGACTCGTCGAAAGTTACTGTCATTTGCCCTAGCGCCGTTGCCCAACTGAACAACCGCTGCATGAAAGCAACTTCATGTCCAGTTCCTCTCAGGTTACTGATTTCTGCCTCTTGGAGGCGATCCAGCACGAGTTCCTCGGATTTCCAGTTTGGTGGCTCACCACAAGGGCAATCTGATGGACAGGCCTCCTGAAACTATGGGAATATCAACCTAGTAAGATTAACCGATATGGTTTAATGACATAAAACGTCACGAAAATGGAAATTATCAAACCAACTGAATACTTCAAGATATGTCGTTGAGAATACAAGAGAATATCACATGAAAATTGGTTTATGTATTGCAGAAAATACAATTGTGTTGTGCAGATTAAAAGAGGTACAGTGCTATTAGTATAAAATTACACAAATACTCAGCTATCGTGCTATAGATATAAGATGACCCATTTATTTCAAAATGTGTTCTAGCGCTTGAGGAGCAGTGTGTTGCTACTTTGACATACTTGAAGAACAAAGTGTTGTAAGTGTGAGGTATGACATGAAACCGACAACTGGAGTTGAGCAACTAACATAGCATGCCTAGTTGTGTGAAGAAATGCAAATGCACAATGCTTTTAGGTGTTGTGTCAAGGAAGAATTTAACAAATTAGGAACAAGCAGGCTCCATAAGAATGTGTGTTTGCCGTTACAATAATGGACAAGAATGTAATGTCAGGGAGCCATGTTATTTCGTCCATCAAGTATTCATTGCCACGCATGTACTGTACATTCATAAGAGTCACAGAAAAAGCATCACATAAAACAATTAAAAAGGACACACGCATCTTATTTGCAAAATAATTCTCACACAAAAATGGTTGCTATTATAAGCTAGCGAATTAGTCTGATAATGATAATAAATCGTGTCAGAATTGATCATCGCTGTTCGATTTATAGCAAGTAACTAGTTTACTAGTGCATTAGTCGTAACAATTAGTAATCATGCACATGCAAAGCATCTCTCGGCTCAGTAGGTTTAGCTTGTGTATGACATTGAAGCGCTGCAACAGCATCAGGCTATCAGTATAGTACATTCTCTTGTACATAATGTCATCCATGAGGAAATCTATATCGTCCTCGTCCATAAGGTCAGCTGATTCATATGCAAGAAAAACGCCAATGTCCAGACAATGGAGATGCGGCATCTCACCAAGCTCGAAATACTTTGGATCGCAAGTAATCTTCTTCCACTTGAGCACCAACAGCTGAGGAGCTGAGATGCTCGAAACCAGTAGACCCATATTGAGAAGGACGATGCTACATCGTGGTCGACCTCGATGTAGCTTACAGCGTGCTCACCCCGACAGGCCGTTTAAGGAAAGAAACGACTATTCATAAAAGGAAGAATCCACGCGCGCGAGCGTACCAGGTTTTGGCGGGCCAACAGCCCAACTATCCCACGCGCCTCCCAGCCTGAAGACGTACGCGCGCCAGGTTTTGGCGGGATCAAACAGAAAATCTGCACACCTAAAATAGCACGCCCCGGGTGTTCTTCCCTGCCCCCACGAGGAATCCTAGCTCCCCAAAAATCCCAGCAAAATTACATCCTGCCCACGTAGAGAAAAAACAACACAGAATTTCGAGAGTTTTTTTTATCTACAGCAGCATCCCCTATTGTCCTCCCTCCACCCACTCTTCAAAGTTGGGGAAAGCATTACCGGGACAGATCATAGTTTACATCTCAAAAAGAATCTGAAGGCTCGAAACAACAGAATTCAAAAGTTGGAAATTACATCCACAGCATAAATCCAAGAAAAATTGCATCTCTAAGAGATTCTGAAGGCTCAACTAGTGGAAGAATTGACCAGTTGTAAGTTGTTTCATATCTTTCCCTCAACTTTTCCCCTCCCACCATCATGCTTCTAACTTGCATCCTGCAAAAATCAAAGTAGGAATTTCATCCCCAGTTTCCCTCTCTCCATGTCAGATCTGGAAAAAAACCTGAGAATTCTTGTCAGCTAGATGGTATAGTTTCAACATGATGTAAATTTCATCCCGAATGAGGAATTGCTGAGATGTTTTGTCAGCTTTGTTGTAAAAAGTTACAAAATTGTTTAGATTCTACACTTGCATGAGAATTTAATCAGTAATATAGTCTTCCTCTGAATCATATGCTGTGAAAAGATTCATGCTTTCACCATGTTTAGAAACAAAAACAAATTCATGTATATAACCAGCTAGAAAATAAGTGTGATTTCCTAGCTAGATGTAAAGTTCCAACTATATGTAGATCAATTATACTACCATTAGACTCTGATGAGTAATTGATGGTGTGTGCCCCAAAAATGCATGGATATGTATTAGTAGATTTTGTCATACATATTTGAAGATGATCAGGAAAATAGAGAAAAGTAATTTTCATAAATATAATTTTGTACCACTAGATAAGGATTGCACATAAAAAAGGCGTGGATCAATAGATGTGCACTTCAGGACAAACTGTTATACTGAAAAAATGCATAGTATTTGGTCACCATAGATTGCAGATGATGAGAAAAACTTTTGTAGTTGTCAGCTTATTGTGTGGTACTTCCATGAACTAAGTTTCCACCTCCAGGAAAACTTACATTTTGTCAAAGCACAAAATAGGGAAGTGATATTGCTGGATGCTGAGAAGAATTTCTTGATCCTGCATTCCAATGGCACAAAAAAGAATATGTTAGTAAAAGGCATTACCAGTAGCCAAAAAAAAATGAGATGCTAACATGTTTTGCTAGTTTATCGTGTTTATCTGTTTTTGTCAACAGAAGTAGAGTTTAAACATTGAAGTTTCTTTTGTTTCCTGTATTGAAGTTTATAAAAAACTGGATGCTCGAGGGTTTACTGGGATTGATCTTAACAATCCAGCTGTGGATGATAATCCTGATGGTTTGCATGGTACAGAAACAGTAAATGCAGCTGCTCCACACACCTTTGAAGTGGATGTAAACTTGGAGACGGCGGCTACTATGGACACAAGGGCGCCAACGGGTTAGACGTTGTCTAGCGCAGAAAGTGGTAGCATTGGTGAAGTACAGTTAACATTTGACGGTTTTGTTCCAAAAACACCATACACTGCTATGCTATTTGATTCACCAGAGACGGCGACGCTACACTACAATAGGTATGCCAAGCATGTAGGGTTTTCAGTCAAGATGAGCTCGTCTCAAAGATCCGTGGCTGACAACCAGAAAGATAAAGCCCTATTTATTTGTAATACAAGACTGGAGAAAATGAAGAAAAGGATGTTAATTTGCAGCCCCTCAAAGCACGCAATCGAACTATCACTGCGCTAACTGATTGCAAATTGGCAAGTTACTGAATTTGTTGAAGAGCATACCCATGAGTTGATTAAGAAGTTTGCATTGAAAAATAGTTGAGATCACACAAAAGGATACCTATAGAGGAGAGGAAGTTCAATTCATTGACCTACTTCATGAACTTGACCGCACTTCGGTGGTGTTGGCCCTGAACTATACGAGAACTAAAAAGCACAAGAGTCCTATTTTGAGGCACGGCTAGACTAAACCACCTGAAGAATTTACTAAGCTTAACGTGGATGCTGCTTTTCACATAGATGCAGGTAAAGGTGCTACTGGAGCTATTATTCGCAATCAAAGGGCACTTTTATTTCGGATGGAAAATGGACTTTGAATCACGTCGATGATGTGGCCACGGCAGAGGCTATTGGACTTCGCAGTGGCCTGCTCCTTGCTGGAAGTAAGGGCTGTAACAAGATTATAGTTGAAGTTGACAGCATGGAGGTTATTGAGGTGATGCAAAGCGGCAGGAATTCTTTGGGTGCGGTTTCAGCAATTTTGAAGAGTGTACTTTCCTTCGTCAGAATTTTGCTCGAGTTATTTTTCATCATTGTCCTAGAGAAGCTAATAGAGCTGCCCATTACTTAGCTAAATTAAATGAGGTCGTTCATGTGGAGATGTGGCATGACGATCCTCCAGTTTGTTTGCGTGATGTATTGGCTGACGATGTATCTCTTGGGCCTAAAGTAATATAATCCGTTGTGGTGGCTTTCCCTAAAAAAAAAAAGTTAACCTCACATTTGGTAGGATCATGCAGCTTATGGGTGAGCTGCATGGATCCACTAAGAATTTTCCTTATGACAGCAAAGCCTATGCACCTATCCCGCGTAAAACAAATTGCTAGCAATTTACATATGAACATTCATGTATTTAATTACATATATGCACCTATCCCCACCTAAAAATAAATTGCTACCAATTTACATATGAACATTCATGTATTTAATTACATCTATGCACCTATCCCCGCCTAAAACAATTGTTAGGGTTTTACATCTGAAAAGAACTTTGCATTCATGTGTTAATTACATATAGGAAACACATCCCCAGCTAAAACTAATTGTGAGCAATTTACATCTGAAAAAACAACTTTACATTGTGTATTAATTACATCTAGGACACATATCCCTGCCTAAGTAAAATTGTGAGCAATTTAAATCTGAAAGACTTTACATTATTGTATTATTTACAATCTGTCTCGTTTGTGAATTCACAGCATGTAAAAAAAACTTTACATTACTGCGTTAATTACTAGACACATATCCCCACCTAGTAAAACTGCGAACAAAAAATATGGGATAAAACATCAGGTCTCATGCGTAAATTTACATTCCGTGCAAATTGTTATCTATTCTGCCACAAAAAATCATTATCATCTATGATCTAGCACTTCCTACATGCAATGGGATCAACTATGATAGGCAAACTTTACATGTCTATTTATACTGGTACCTGACTTGATGAAACCTGAAGCCAATCGACGAGCATCAGAGCAATCGGCGGTATCTCCGGCGTGGAGAGCGCGTCGGACGGCGAGTATACGACGGGAGGTGGCGGCATATCCTCTTGTGCCGGCGACCCTGCCGCTGGCTCTTCATCCGTTCTTGGAGCTTCCGGCACGGGAACGACCGGCGCCGGCAATCCATGGCTGCACCCAGCCGACCTGAAGGCCGCGGCAACAGAGGCAGGCCCAAATACAGGTTCAGATCCATCCAGCGCCGTGCAGCTAACAGGGTCTCGACCCCCTATTTTGAGCTCAAGCTTATCCGGAAGCTAGTCGGCAGCGATCTTGAACCTGGGCGGAGGCGGTGGGACGCGGGCGAGGTCGAGCTCCGCGGCGGCGATACGGGCCCGGCGGCGTAGATCGGCTTTCGTAGGAGCTCGGTAGAGCACGTGGTCGGGGGCGGGGCGAGAAACAGCGGCGACGGCGAGGGGTGGTCGGGGGCGGAGCTCGTCTTCGCCATTTCTCCTCTGATCCCCATCTCTGTGCAGCCCCGGAACTGTCCACGTAACCCGTCGCGTGGACCAGGTCGTCTCGCAACGCTGTTTCGCGCGACGTTGGATGGCGATCGCGCGGCCGAGACGTGTGAGCACGCGATAAGTTAAAACGAGGTCAACCAAGATAAAGAAATTGCGTATTGAGAACACCAACAATGCAGAGTCCAAAAAAAAAAACAATGCAGGAGCTCAAAGTTAACTCTTCAAGTGCTGGTGCCACGACAGTTAGCTGCTGCAGTTTACTCAGATCACTCAGCTCCATTTGCAGCAGAGACTCCGAGTGGACGGTCAATTTGCTGAAACCTTTGAGATTCCTCAGCTGCATCTGCCGGAGAGACCCTGAGTGGATGGTGAAGTTGCCCATACATCGAGCATCACGGACGGCGAGCTTCTGCAGTGCTGGGCACCGCGGCGAAGAAATAACGTCAGTGAGTCGACACGGGCTGTATATCCAGACGTGTTCCAGGACGAGATCGGTGAGGTGGGCGAACACGCCAGAAGCCGGCATGGTGAGGCCAAGAAACCCTAGGTCGAGCCTGATGGAGGTGGCGTTCTCGAAGCACGGGAGATCGAAGGCGCCTCTTTCCTCGTTCACGCTATGTATCATGTTGCGAAAGGTGAGGTCGTCGGAGAGGCGGGGCGCGACAATTTGGAGCCATGCCGCGATGGAATAGGGTGAGGCGTCTAGGGCGACGACGACTAGGCGGAGGATGGCCGGTGCTTCGTGGGCGACGAGAGCGGGCCGTATGTGGCGGGGTCGGTGGCGTCGGAGAAGTGGATTTCGGGGAGGAGGACCCAGAGGCGGCGCCAGCGGCTGGAGAGGATGCTGGCCCGAGCAGCGAAGGCGGTGTCGCGGAGCTTAACAAGGATGTGGATGAGGACGTCGTCGGGCAGCGCGCGGAGGCGGTCTGTCACGCCTGCCACACCTTAGCTGTACGTGGGCGTCATCCAGGCAGTGATGTAGCAGCGATGACGCCGGTTGTGTGTGAGTGATAAGTGGGGCCTGCGTGCCAGAGTCTTGTGTGGGTCGCGTGCTGTGTCGCGTGTGTGTGCTGGCTACTTAGCCCAGAACTGTAAACGAGAGAACCATGACTGAATTAAGGAATAGAACCTGAACTCTCCTCCTACTCCTTCCTCTTGTGCTTTCCTCTTTCCCAAGTTCATGTCATCCATGGTTTAGATCTCACGCCGGCAATCATACCGGCAAGGGGGTGCTACACTTGGTATCAGAAGTCATCGGTCCTTGGCAAGCGACTCCGAAGCGCGATCGATTGGTTGGTTTTGAGCTGTAAAATCCCGAGGTTGGTAAGGGAACTCATCGAGTTGTTCTTCAATTCGATCGGATTTCTGTAAATCCCGCATTCGGTTTGCTGGCCTTCCGATCTCGTCGCGACGGCACCTGTCAAACCTTCCGCGCAGTCCCAATTGGTGCTCGCAGCGATGGGTGAGACAGCGGCGCTTGCGCAAGCTGAGTTGGCGAAGATCCACTCCGCCCTAGATCTGCTGCACGGCGCGGTCGCCCAGATCGACAGATGCGAGCTCAGATCGACACGCAGGCGGAGGCGGTGCAGGAGAGCGCGCGTCTCCATGACGCCACGGCGCGCGCCCTCAACAAGTTCACGGAGCGGCTGGACGCGACCGAGCCCGGCTTCATCAACTCGCCGCCGCACGCGGAGGATGATCCCGATCCCGAGGCGGAGGTGATTCAGGGGAGCGGCAACACGACGATCCGCCAGATCACACCCAATTGGAAAGGGAACGCGGCGGGTGGATCCTCGAGTGGGCAGGCAGCACGCGGCACGGCGGAATCTGGTGGCGATGGGATTATGGGCGACGGGGCTGGCGCTGGCGGCGGTAGACCGGGTCATCACCACGCGGAACAATACGGGCGAACTCCTCTTCTGAAGATGTCGGTGCCGCGATTCGATGGGGAGCTGCCACGCATTTGGAAGGACAATATGATGGACTACTTCAGGATCTTCGCCATCAACCCCGCGCTGTGGTTCACCACGGGCACGCTGCATCTGGATGGGCAGGCGGCCATGTGGTGGCAGGCATACAAACAGAAGCACGAGGTAACAACATGGCCGCAATTCATTTCTGCTGTTGAAGAGCAATTTGGGTTAGATGATCATCGCAAGGTAATGAAAGCCTTGATCAGTGTGAAACAAGTGGGCACAGTCGCTGAGTATCAACATGCGTTTCAAGAGCTTGTATACAAGGCATCGATGTTAAATCCACACTATGATGAGCAACTGTTTATTTCACATTTCATCCGAGGCCTGAAAACAGAGTTCCGAGCTGAGGTCGAATCCCAGGTGCCAACAACTCTTGAGCGTGCTTATCTGCTCGCCCAGGTGCAGCAGGAGGTGTGGGATGACACACGACGTGCTCCAGCTTATCAGCGACCTGCATTCCAGGCACGTCCAGAAGCGGTGGCACACAAAGCTGATACAGGGCGACCGGCGTTGAAATTGGGAACGGGAGAGCTATGTAAAGAGAGGCAGCTCAGGGACTACCGTCGCGCGAATGGGCTGTGCTTTAAGTGTGGGGATAAGTATGATCCAACACACCAGTGTGCTAAGAAACAAGCTCCTCAAGCACATGCTCTCCAGTTAGAAGAAACTCCTGAGCAGTTGTGTGAAGAAATATTGAATCTGATGGAATTACACGACATTGCACAAGCCGAGCAGCTTAGCCTATCCATTCATGCTATTGCTGGAACAAAAGGTGCAGAGACTCTTCGCTTACGAGCTATGGTGGGAAATCAAGTGTTGTTGATTTTGGTGGACTCGGGCAGCAGCAACAGTTTCCTGAATGCAGCTCTTGTGGACAGGGTAAAATGCCAGATCACCAATATACCTGATACGCCTGTTATGATAGCAAATGGGGATCTTATGCAATGTGACAAGATGGTGGATGAGCTCAGTTGGTGGTGTCAAGGGGAGACATTCAACACCTCTTTTCGAATGTTGAAACTGGTGCATACGATGCTATCCTAGGCATGGATTGGCTACAACAACATAGTCCTATGGTAACAGATTGGGAAAATCATTGCATTGCCTTTCAGCACAACAACAAGTATATTACTCTCAAGGGAATTCTGGCCCCTCCACTGCATACAGTGAAAGAATTACCAGTAGAACAATTTTTGAAATGGTATAAAGGGAATGATGTGTGGGCAATGGCGGTAGTAACCCCAGAGGCAGAACACAAGGAGCAGCAACTACCACCAGAACACAAGTGCTGGATAAATTTCCCACTGTTTTTGAAACACCTGTAGCATTACCACCAGAGAGAGAGAGAGTATGATCACGCTATTCCTCTTAAGGCAGACGCTGCACCATTTAATGCTAGACCTTATAGATATTCTCCAGCACACAAACCCGAAATAGAGAAACAAGTGAAATCTATGCTTGATGCTGGCATCATAGTGCATAGCATGTCGCCATATGCATCACCAGTGCTTTTGGTGCAGAAAAAAGATGGCTCCAGGAGATTCTGAATAGACTATCGCAGATTAAATGAAATGACAGTCAAGAACACTTTTCCAATGCCCGTGATCGACAAATTGCTTGATGAGCTCGCAGGAGCCAAAATCTTTTCCAAGCTAGACCTACGGGCAGGGTATCATCAGATACGCATGCTTCCTGCAGACGAGCACAAGACTGCGTTTAAAACTCACCAAGGGCATTATCATTTCAGAGTCATGCCGTTTGGCCTCTGCAACGCACCAGCTACATCCAATGTGTCATGAACACTGTGCTGAACCCTTGCCTCAGGAAGTCAGTCCTTGTATTTATGGACAATATTCTGGTATACAGCAAATCTCTGGAGGAACATGTGCAACATTTGACAGAGGTACTCGAATTGCTCCAGAAACACCAACTATATGTAAAGAGTAGCAAGTGTTCTTTTGCTTGTGATAGTCTTGAGTACCTTGGCCATATTATCTCAGCTACTGGTGTGTCCACTGATCCAAAAAAGACAGAAGCAATGGCTAATTGCCCCCTACCAACAACAATCACTGAACTCCGAGCCTTTTTGGGATTCACGGGGTATTACCGGATATTTGTGAAGAACTATGGCATCATAGCTAGGCCACTGTACAATCTGTTGAAAAAGAAAGGGTTTCTTTGGACTGAACAAGCCACAGCTGCATTTCTCGCACTAAAGGAAGCAATGCTGACAATGCCAGTCTTACAACTTCCTGACTTCAGTAAGCAGTTCATTGTCGAAAATGATGCATGTGACAGGGGCATTGGAGCGGTCCTCATGCAAGATCATCACCCACTTGCTTTCTTAAGCAAACCTCTCAGTCAAAACCATCAACAGCTATCCATTTACGAGAAGGAATTCTTGGCACTCATCATGGCGGTGGATCGTTGGAGGCCCTACTTACAGCGAAGTGAGTTCCTCATTTGCACCGACCATCACAGCCTGTGTTATCTCGAAGATCAAACACTGCAGTCTCCTTTGCAGAGAAAGACAATGGCCAAATTTATGGGACTCCAGTTCAAGCTGCTGATTCTCTCTCTCGTGTGGGTCACTTGATGGCCATCTCGGCACAAAGTTCCATTCAACCTACATGGGTTCAGGATATTGTTAACTCCTATGTCACTGATCAAGAAGCACAACAAAAGCTCACTGAACTCGCGATCCAGAGTCCTGATGAAAAGGGGTATGAACTTCAGGGAGGTCTAATCAGGTATATAAGACGAGTTTGGTTGGGAGCTAACTCTGCTCTACAGACAAGGTTGATATCTGCGTTTCACGCAAGCGCGGTGGGGGTCATTCCGGGTACAGGCAACATATCAACGACTCAAGCGACTCTTTGCTTGGATAGGGATGAAAACTGCGGTGCATGATTTCATTCGCCAGTGCGATGTCTGCCAACACGCAAAACATTCTAATCTTCCACCGCAAGGACTACTGCAGCCACTGCCAGTTCCAGCTGGAGCTTGGCAAGACATTACTATGGATTTTGTTGAAGGGCTGCCTATGTCAGAAGGAGCAAATACCATACTAGTGGTGGTCGATCGGTTTACGAAATACGCCCATTTCGTACCAATGAGACACCCTTTCACAGCAGCTGGAGTTACATGCTATCTGAAAGGGTAGCACAACTGGAGCTACTCAAAACAAACCTTGCAGCTGCACATAATAGAATGAAACTCAAAGTAGACAAAAATAGAACTGAGAAGGAATTTCAAACTGGTGATCAGGTTCTTCTGAAGTTGCAACCATATGTGCAGAAATCGGTGGTGTGCAGACCATATCCGAAACTCGCATTCAAGTTTTTTGGGACATACAAGATTCTGGAGCGAATTGGCAAGGTAGCATACCGTCTGCAACTTCCTCCAGGTAGCCTTGTCCACCCAGTTTTCCATGTGTCTCAGTTGAAGGAATACAGAGCCGATTATACTCCTGTGTTTGCGGATTTGCCAAACTCTCCTACTTTGGATTTGATGGATCCTGAACCGGAGCGCATCTTGGATCGTCGCATGGTCAAGAAAGGGAATGCTGCCATCACACAGGTGAAAGTGAAGTGGAGCCTTGTTCCGGAAGATTCAGCGACATGGGAGGATTGGGAGGTCATGAAGACTCGATTTGTGCCGTGCTTGCTTGGGGTCAAGCAATTTCTTCTCCGGCGGGTACTGTCACGCCTGCCACACCATAGCTGTACGTGGGCGTCATCCAGGCACTGATGTAGCAGCGATGACGCCGGTTGTGTGTGAGTGACAAGTGGGGCCTGCGTGCCAGAGTCTTGTGTGGGTCGCGTGGTGTGTCGCGCGTGTGTGTTGGCTACTTAGGGTGCGTTTGGTTAGGATTCTACGGGCAGATTCGCTACCGGGAAGTTGGAATCAGAACCAAACGGAGAAAACGCCGACGCCGATTCCTGAAACGCAGCAGATTTTCCTAGTGCAATGCGGAAGTTGCTCCGGACCCCGATTCCACCGCGTTGCGTCCCGCAAACTGACCGGTTCGTTCTATTCTTTTCTCCTCCACCCCTTCTTCCTCCTCTCCTAACTCCTTTTCCCCACGACTCGCGCCAGGAAGTGGAGAGGCGAAGCTAGGGTTCCCCCTCACCGGCCTACTCCGGCGGTCTCCGGCGGCTCCAAGGCAGTAAATCGATCCTCCCCGTTCGCCCCTCCTTTTCCCCTGCGGGAGCTCGGCCGAGCCATCCCCTTCCTGCACAGAGAAGACGGGGGTGGGATGGGAGGGAGAGAGGGCCGCCGGGGGAGGATGACGGAGCGGGCGGCGGTGGTGGCAGGGGCTGCGGGCGGCGGTGGTGGCAGGGGTTGCGGGCGGCGGTGAATTCCTGTCTTCTCCCCCAGCTCGAGTCCTCCTCCCGTGAGTTCCCATGTGGCTCGCCGTCCTTTTCCGTCGGCCTCCGGCAGCTCGACGGCCGGAATCGGAAGCCCACAGCCCGCCGCCCATCCTCTACTTCACAGGACCGCCGCGCGACCTGGCCCGCCGCCGTCTCCATCAATCGGGATCTCGCGCCGCCGCCGCCTCCAATGCTCAGGCCCTCGGGCCACCGCCTCCAAGAACGCCACCCACCGCCGGAGATGGACTTGCGCAGCCTACACGCATGGCTCACCTCTCCTCCCTCGCCTTGCCATCTCCTATCCTCTCCAGGACATTATTTGGAGTTGCTTCTAATGTGTTTGTGAAAATGCTTGTAGGAGATGCACGCTTTTGGACATGGATGTGAATTTGAAAAAGAGTTATACATGTTTTATGGAGCTGAATATGTTGTCACTGGACATTGATGATGTGAATTGGATTTATCGTGTAATCATTATTTTTCCTTAACTCCGAGTGTTATGTATTTTCGTGGCACCGTACAAGTATTTAGCTCGTATATGGAAACTTTCCAAAATGGTCTTTTGCATGTCTATTATCGTACAAATTATTGTTCCACGATCAATTAGCGTATAAATAATCCTTCATGGCTTCAGGGGTATTTCGGACATTTCCTATCACAAATCCGCAGTTGACAGTTGTTCCAACCAAACAGATTCTAGATTTTCCACAGTTGTCAGCTCACAGCAGCTTCCTCACAGCTGATTTGCCATAGCTGATTTTCAGGAATCCACAGCTCAACCAAACACACCCTTAGCCCAGAACTGTAAACGAGAGAACCATGACTGAATTAAGGAATAGAACCTGAACTCTCCTCCTACTCCTTCCTCTTGTGCTTTCCTCTTTCCCAAGTTCATGTCATCCATGGTTTAGATCTCACGCCGGCAATCATACCGGCAAGGGGGTGCTACATGGTCCTCGCCTCCGCCGCCGCCGGTGAAGGCGAGGTTCGCTGGCTTGGAGTTGGGGGTGGTCTCCCCGTCGCTGTGGTCCATGGATGGAGAAGGGATTTGGATTTGGGGATAGAGCGTCTCACATCGGAGATGAAGGAACGGTGGCGACCGGCGGGGAAGGGGTTGGAGTCGCCGTCGAGTAGCAGCTGCGGACGGGGAAAATGGTGCCGCGGGGACTCGGTATCACTCGGGCGGTTCCAAGCCCAGTGCCAGTATCGCCCGCAGCCTAACCTGGCCAACGTGCCGGCCCAGGCCCGGCACGGCACGCCAATTGATTTCACGTGCCTAGCACGGACAGCCCATCTTGGCCCGTATAACCATGTGCCGTGCTGTGCCAGCACGCGGGCGGCAGATAGGGGCCCAGGTACGGCACCTCACCTAAACGGGCCGGCCCGCGGCACGTCTGGCACGTAAGGCCATTTCGGCACGTTCAGCCAGATGAGACCCAGTTATGCGGAAACATCAGAAAAATCGAAAAAAAAAGAAACAAATGTAGAAAAATCTAAAACATAAGTAAAATGAGACAAAGTGTCATATGGGATAAAAAGTGAGCTTTATTAATTGCTGCCCACTAAAAAATCCATCACTTAGAAGAAAAAAGAGTACAAATCGCTCTAAAAGTCTAATTACAAAAAAGAAAAACTACAAAAGGATAAGAAAAATTACAAAAAGGAAAAGAAAATTACAAAGACTACAACTAAGCATCCAATTCTTCTTCTTCGTCAATGGCGATGTTTCGAAGGCAGATACAGTTCTTGGTTATCGGCAGTGTGTTGGGATCTACGTTTGGTTAGTTCCCCATCTTTCATGGTTATTAGTGTCTTCACCATATCCGAGCCGAGACTGGTTCTTTTATCAACAATTATTCTTCCAGCTAGACTAAAGCAGACTCCAATGACACAGATGAGACGGGTACTGATAGCACATCTCGTGTTAATATGGAAATCACCAGATATGTAAGCTTGTGGTCATGCCACCACTGCAGTATGTTGAACTCTTCATCATCATCTTGTTGATGTGGGACTATGTCGCTGTTGAGGTACTTCGCTAACTCTCTGCCACCAAAAAGCACTGGCGGTGTTTGTGTTGAAGAGGTAGAGGTGGATGAGGAAGAAGCAAATATCCTCCCCACACTCCTTTCTTTTGCTTACAGATGGTGGTGGTTGAGCTCGTTGTCGAACTCCGCCATATTTTTCTTTGTACTTGGTGAAAAGTTCACTCAACTTATCGTGAACATCAGTGAATAAGCATATAATCTTCATCTACGGAAAGTTTTAAGAGCGCAAGAGCACTACCACACCCATCTAATTTAGCCCTTGGATCCAAAATAAAGGCGAATGCATACCGTCCTCCTGAAACTCCTCTTCATCGAAGTGCTCCCACACCTTGGAGGTTTTTTCCGAGCCTTTTTACACGGTGGTGGTGGAGGAGCTGGCACAAGTGGAAGACTTTTGGGAAGGCTGTGTATAGTCGACGTTGTCGTTGTCGAAGAGAGGAGAACTAGCGTAGCGACTAGTGTGTCTAGGGGTATCTCAACAAAACATGATTTAAGGGATTCTATAGATTCTTAACGATTTTCTCCAATCTTTTTCATACGGAAAGTAAACTATGACAAAGGAAATCCAAAAGAACTTGGAACTACCAAAAAAATCTAGGCAGTGACTCAATTATACACCTCTATCTGTGTATCAAGACCTGTGCTATCTTTTTTCCCTGTGAAACGATTTCACTTTTTTTAATCTCTCAAAGCATTACAATATTTGAATTTTAAACTTGCGGTTCGCTAAATTTTTGAATTAGAATGTGGAAAAATAGTTTGTATTTTTTGGACATCAATAATATATACATTTAATGAATATTTTATGCATTTCAAAATTTTAATTTTTAAAATAGTTTTACAATTTTCTAAACTATTTTGTTCAAATTCTATTGCAAATATTTCAGTGACTTGCAAAGTTTCAGATCCATATGTTGTATGATATACAAAAAAGAACACTCAAAAAAGTGTAGGGGTGAAGGTGACATGTTGCTCCGTCACAACTTTTCTGTAATGTCCAAGTTCTCCAAATTCTCCTCCACATATCCCTAGCCGCCTCCTGTGATGCAGCTCCCGCTTCCTTGAGTTTGCCTCGCTCAGAAGATGTTGTTGTCTCCTGCTCGACAACCCATTCACCCCGCCAATCGAAGGCCACAAGCGCTGCCAAGTTCGAGCGAGACCCTAATTGCCTCTCGAGGGAAGGGTACAAGTTGTCATGTGGAACATGCATGGTCTAGCGATAAAAAAGTCTCGTTGCCACCCACATTTCCCCGTATGTCCCACGTTGCTCGCTGCACGACGTGTCAAGTCGAGATGCGCTTCACGTGTCGCACACGGGCGGACGCTCTTGTAAAGAATGCGATATTTGGTTGGGCACCTTTTTGTGTGTGGAAAGTAGTACCAGGATGGGCCCTTTTGTCGGTGCTCTTCAATATATGTTGAATAGGGTTTCCATAAAAAGGAGACCATATATGTTCTGTTCTATTACATGAAAAATGATATGTAGTGTTGCACGGCTAAGTAAAGGTTTAATATGCCATAAATCAAGGTTTGTTTGTGTAGCTAAGAATAGGTATAAAGGTACTCACTCCATTTCTAAATATAAGATGTTTAAGATATTCACATATTAACTAGATGCGGACTGAAATGAGTGAATATACACGCTAAAACGTGTCTCGATACATATAGATACTTGTGAATTTTAAGAAAGGTTAAAACATCTTATATTTAGAAACGGAGCTAGTACTACATAGTGGGAATAGAAATTAAAGATACTCCAGCTATTTCTATTTAGATTTCATTTTCCTCATTTTTGGCCTGACTTCCTCCGCAATCTTCACAACAGCGAAGAAGATCATCCTGTATATCACCATCATCCCAAAGAGTATAACAATGTCCACCCATTTGGAGTACCCCATCTCAACCTCTAGCTTCTCCTGCAACACCTGAATGCCAGTGATAGTCACGTTGGACTGGCCCAGCTGGTCACTCGGGAACGTCAGCCCCATGAACTCGTTCTTGTACAACCCCTGCACCGCGTACTTGTGGAAGGAGATGTAGTAGAAAGGGTACTTCCACACCGGCTTCGGGAGCTCATTGGGGAGGCGGAAGAAGCCGCCATTGAGCATCAACACTCCCTGCACCCCAGCCCCAACGATGATGCCCATCAGGAAGTCCGGAACAATGGCGGCGATGATCATCATAATGCTCTCCACCAGCAACGTGCACATGCACAGGGTGACCACGAAGTAGGCGAAGTGATCAACCCCTTTGGTTAGCCCCGTCAGGTAGTACAACATGGCACCGGGGATCACGGCAATGAGGGCAAGATATGGCGTGGCTGACAGTGTGTTTGAGATCACGAACTCTGCTACGCCGTAATGGCCGCTCAGCCTCTCCCTTTTGAATACCTGAGTTAAGTATGCAAGCAAAGAGGAAATGATATAAAAAGTTAATTTGGGACGAAATTCCATATATACCATTCAGAACTTGCAAGGGGTCCATTTACCACTTGAAGATTTCAGATGTCAGATATACTACCAAATATTATAACGGGTACAGATACACCAATTCCATCATTTCACTGTTATAGTCGAGACTGTCAACTGGTTGTAAAGAAGACGACGTTGCCCTTAGTTTCTTTTGCACTAGTTTCTTTTTTAAGGGGCTCTAAACCATGGTCCATTGCGGACTTGTGTGATACCAAGGTGTACGTGAATGACTATTTACTTACAGTTTAGTAATTGGGACCTGTATATCATAGCGTTACTCAAACTTGTTACAAAATTTGCTACCCATAGAAGGGTCCATAGTTCAATTATACATCTGCTTATTTAATATCCTAACGCGTTGGACGTCGCCAAAGCCTTTGACTCGGTTGCCTGGCCCTTCATCAATATTGAGGTGCTGCGACATCGTGGATTTGGCCCTCGGTGGCTCGCTAGGTTAGAGCTACTTCTGTCCTCGGCGAACACCCAGGTGCTCATCAACGGCTGGGCCGAAATTTTGGCACGCGAGGGGCCTCAGGCAGGGGGATCCGACCTCGCCGATGAAGTTTGTCATGATGGTGGATGTCCTAAACGCGGTGTTCAGGCTTGCAGAGGAGGCATGCCTCTTTGCCTCGTTGGAAAGATGGGGCGTCAAGCACAGGCTCTCGCTATTCGCTGACGACATGGTGCTCCTCATTCAGCCAGATGTCAGTGAGGCGAGAGCGGCAATGGAGCTACTGGATGTTTTTGGTGTGGCCTCGGGCTTGTTGTGCAATCGAAGTAAGAGCTCAATTTCGTCAATTCGATGTGATAACGTGGATCTGCAGCCTCTGCTGGATGTCTTGGCATGCCCAGTGAAAGAATTCCCAATTACTTACCTGGGATTGCCGCTCTCGCCGAGGAGGTTAACAAAAAATCAACTGCAACCATGGGTGGACAAAGTGGCAGGACATGTGCCAACGTGGAAGGCCTCTCTGACTCAGAAGAGTGGTAGGCTCATACTCGTGGACTCGACCTTGACAGCCACTGCGATTTACCCAATGCTAGCTCTCGATCTCCCCACATGGTTCTTCGACAAGATCGACAAGATTCTGCGTGGGTTCTTCTGGGCAGGTAAAACAGAGGCAAGGGGAGGTCAATGTTCTGTGGACTGGAAATCAGTCTGCGTGCCGAAGGAATTTGGCGGGCTAGGTATCAAAAACCTGAAAATTCTCAATTTGGCTCTGCGCATGAGATGGCGGTGGCTCGAGATGGTGGATAAGGAAAGGCCATGGCAGGGTCTGCAGTTCTCTATTCCTGAAGAGGCTGAGGCTATGTTCAGGGCGGCGGTGGAGTGCATTGTAGGGAACGGACGGCGGCTGCGCTTTTGGCATGGCCCATGGTTGGGGGGGACGCACGGCGAAGCAACTGGCGCCGACGCTCCGGCCAGCCATCAAGGCTAACGAGAGAGACTTGTCGGTCGCGGAGGCGAGGCTCGACGGCAGATGGATCAGCTCCCTCCAGGGCACACTCACGGTTCAAGCTGTGGTGGAGTACTGGGGCCTGTGGGACGCGGTTCGCGATCAGGCCATGTCTGCGGAGGAGGACACGGTGCGGTGGTGCCTGACGGCTTCCGGTCAATACTCGGCTCGATCTGCTTTCAGGCCTTCTTCCATGGTAGAGTGGAGGCGCCATGTGCCACGGCCCTCTGGTCTGCCGGTGCGCCATTGCTCCACAAGATTCATATGTGGCTGGCCCTCAAGAAGCGCTTGTGGACGGCGGACAGGTTGGCGCGCCGTGGACTCCAACATCCTCCCCATTGCCCTCTCTGCTGCCAGGAGCCCGAGGACGGGGATCACCTCATGGTCAGGTGCGTGTTCGTGAGGGAAGTCTGGTTCGACATCCTCCGACGCGTCGGCCTGCAAAGGTTCACGCCCACGCCTGACTCAGTCCCGTTGATCTGGTGGAACGCGATTGACATGGCAGTTCCTGGGAAGGAGAAGAAGAAGATTAACGCCTTAATCATCCTCACGGCGCGTGCGATCTGGCTAGAACGCAATAGCAGGGTCTTTGACAAAATTGCCTCCCCACCGTATGTGGTGTGGGAGCGCGTCAAAGATGAGTTCAGGCTTGGAGATTGGCAGGCCTAGGTGGGAGAGTAAGAGGGATCGGCTAGTTCCTTCTTGTCGTGTGGGCTTGAGCCATGCCGCTTGTGGCAGGGGCTCATTTGTGTAAAAACTCTGTAACTGTGCTTGCTCTCTACCTTAATAACAAAGACACGCGATTCTCGCGCGTGTTCTTGAAAAAAAATCCTAACGCGCGAGGCATATTAGCCACTAAGGGTAGAAAGTGGCTGCCGATATTCGCATTTGAAAAATTAAAAATGGATGTGGAAATACAGGCACCGACCTAAAAATAGAAATGAATGTAAAAAAAATCTGAATTTATTTTAAATACATATACAAATAAGGTATTAGATTTTGATATCGAAACGAAAGTGGAAGTATCCGTATGCAAATTTTTTTTTTAGCCAATCAATTATAGTTGTTGAAATGTTACTCTGATCAAATGAAATAACCTGTATATCCTCTACAAAAGAGGGGAATCCTCCGATGGCCATGAAAGTTAGAAGCGCGGTCGTATACATTATCACCGAACATCTTGTCTGAAAGTATGTAAACTAATCAGGTCTATTAATATATACACACATATATATAATCTTACGCATCATAAGTAAGTCATGTTATTTACCTGGATAGAACTATAACTATACCCAACTTGGTAGAAGATAGTCCCAAGACAAAGGCCAATGCCGACGTAAACACCCAAACGCATCCAGTAGTATCCTATGTCCCTGTGCATATTTACAAATGACCTGCTGGTAAGCACAAGGAGCTTCGTAGAGAAGCTGGCTTCTTCCTTCCTTCTGAAGGAAGCTCCTCCCTACGACATAGCACAAATTTAGAATAACACCAATGTTAGAGAATCACGTTGATATATATGCAAGTGAGATTCTGCACAAATGGAACATTGATACTTGTTGACAAGATTCATTGTTGCCTATGCTAATATTCTTGGGGTATGGGTCGCGAAGTTAGGATTTTCTACATATATATGCCATTCTAACTTCTTGCCATCATAATACTGAATATAAAAGTTTACAAGTATAATATTAAGTGAAAATTTAAGCGGTTGGAATATTATTACTCCATATAGCAGAGACATGAGATCCTATATGGCAAAAGGTAAGTAAGTCGTCTCTCATCTCTCACCAGGCGATCGGATCGCGAGGCGATCGGATCTCGATCCACGTCTCCCGTCGGCGCCGCCGAACGTCTGCCCCGCCTTTGTGGTCCTTATGCCATGGGGGTACGGTGGATCTCGATCCGCGTCGACGGGAGGGTTCCGTTTTTCTGATTTTCGTGTCCAGGTTTGCTGTGGCGGCGCTCTGTTGGTGGCGGCGGCGCTTCTTGCAATAATGTCTCCCTAGTTTCAGCCCCATACGTCGAGAAGCTCATGGGAGTGGTGTGGTTCTCGAGTACTTCTTCTGGCGATGGCGATCTTCAGATCGTCATGGAGCTTCATCGGCGGTTCATCCTTCTTCTTCGACTCTGGGACGGATGTGGTCTTTTTGACCCGTTCGACGACTTCCCATCCGCAACCAACAACGTCAGGCCGACTCTAGGAGGAGCGGCAGTGGCGGGCGCCATCGACACGGTCTGGAGGTTGAAGATGAAGGGCATCTCAGGGATCTCGTTGTAATTTTCGTTTTCATTGAGGTGTTTTTGTATTGTTCGGTGTTTCTTTTAATGCTAGTGTCCTTTTCGCAAAAAAAAAAAGGGTAAGTAAGTCAAGTCAGGATATCAAAAAGACTAATAGCGGGCTAAAGTACAAGGAGAAAACTATGTGGTGAAGCCTTAAGAAGGAAGAAGCACTTTAATGGATGGAGCACCGCTCAATATTAGTCCAACAATTACATTAGGAGAAACCTAAAAATGATGCTCACAACCCACCATTTGAGAATCAATAGAATTAGCTAGGATCAGTTGTTGTCAGCTGTCATAGTCCAAATAGACCACCACAATAAGTATGTTCAAACTAAGCATTCTCCGAAAACATCTAACCCTACCTTATAACCGAAGTTATTATAGATTCTATTTAAAATATTTGACAAATTGTAACATATGGAACACATGTTAACGGAAATTGGTGTAGAGTCACAAAAGTGGAAATTTTGACATAATTTATATGTTCTACTTTGCAAGGACACTTAATATGTTCTTTCATACTTACAATTTTCGCATATTTTGCATTTACTACGAATCTACTTGTCCCACAATGTGTTTTATGTAAATAAATCTAAAAACAAACTAATCAAGTTAGTCATTGTAGTGTGTGCTATAAACATCTATTGTTCAATGTCATTTCCTTTCTGTTGTCATCACGCCTCAAGTTTCCATGCAAAAGAGTATAATATTTTTAGATAACATGAGTAAGCAACTTGCATTAATCTGCTTCATCTCAGCTATCTGGCTCATTGTTTTTTCTAAATAAGCGGGAGACTGGTATGCATGTGTCAGAATATCAATTGCTTCGGTGGCAGTCTTTCTGGTAGCTTTGGAACTTTCCACAATTTTCTGTATATATTAAATATTGAATAAATAAAACATTTGTATTCACAACATCACATAAAAATTGAGAAAAATAAGTACCTCATCAAAATCTTTATTGATTGTTCTGAGGAAGTGGTCAAATGGGTTCCTCATGTTCGGACAAGGGAAGCCAGTTTGAGTAAAGAACTACAATCAAAAGATATGACAACAACACATATGTTCAACATGCATAACATCTATTCGTAAACAAAATGAATGTTACAGCCCGCTTCATATCGACAAAGACTTTGAAACTGTATCTCAATTAGGTACGATTGATAAACTTTGGGGGGGGGGGGGGGGGGTAAGTTACCAGGAAGATTTCATGGACACAATGTCGATAGTGAAGACATATTGTAAACTGTCTTCATAGTTTGAGATATAAATCACTCTAAAATTAGTAGCATTTAAAGTGTTGATATCATCGCTTGTGTCATCTATACATGCATGCATTGCTTGAGTCACTCTTTTTTCATAGCGCGCACATATCCACCCTCTAATTCAGTCCAATTTTGTCATGATTAATCCAAATCGTATGGTTTTTTTGTTGGATTCGTTATAGTCAAAGATTTTTTATGTGAAAGTGTAAATAATCAATGTTTCACCAAGTTATATATCATGGTTTCCATTTGCCTCATTATTGGTCGTGTCATACATGTTGTTTTTGGCCTTCGTATGTTGCAGCAAGTTATTTTTCGTTGTTGCCAGTTGACTTTTTCAGATGTCACCAAGTTACTTTCTATGAGGCTGCTTCCGATGCATCTTCTTTTGGCAAGCTCTCCTAGGATATGATAGATTTTAAGAAACACTACAATTGCATCTTAGATATGTTCGGTAGTTATTATGTTGAGCTCACTTTCATGGAGATTGTAAGAGTTTGGTTTTATTCGACGTGGTGCAAGAGGAATGGTAGCCCACATCACCCGAAGCTGGCAAGTGGGGGTTTTGTGTAGTACTGCCCAAACGAGGAATCACCCATGGTTGAGGCGAGTAGAGGATCGCGGGGAGGCGCTCGAGAAGACAACAAGAAAATAAAAAGAAATAGAAAGAAAAATAAATGGTAGCCAGTGACGAGTGGGTGTCACGTGTAAGAACGAGGCCGAGTTTTAGGGGATCCCGTATGGGAGTCCCATGGACTATTTTTGAATTTATTTGCTCCAAAGGAAAAGTGGAGAGAAATCACATAGGAATGAACCCGTGGTGACTTTATTCGACTCTTTGGTTCAGAGGAATGGACCAAACGAAAAATAGAAAACTTTCCTTTGATCCTAGTTTCAAAGGAAAAACACAGGGATCTCACAATCCACTTGCGTATCTTTTTCAAATTCCTAAACACAAAGAACGAGAATGAGTTCGTCAAGGGCATAATAACATTCTAAATATTGTTTATTGTGTTTGACTTTGGTTTGACCATGTGTATTATGATTATTGTGTTTTTCCCATTCCCGCGAACTAGATACCCAATCTTAAAAGATTATATGTTTTACAATCCTATGTTTTACTTATGCATTTCTATCGTACTTTATTGTTTTTCCTATTACTGTATCTTTAAAATTTATGAACTAAACAAACCGTAAAAATAATTTAGAGGGTTTTCTAATTCATTTAGAGATGATGATTCTTTGGAGGATCTGCTAGAGTTGTTCTGCTATGTGTAACTTACGAGGAAAAATGATTCGCAAAAAAAAACTTACGAGGAAAAATAATCCGAAAATGATGAAATCGAAGAGAACACGTGGATAAAAGGTGAAGCATGATCACCTCAGTAGCATGAGCTGCATCCCCAAAGAATACGGTCCTGCCGTAGGCAAGCAGGCAGAGGCCGTGAAAGAGCTCGAAGACGTCGCCGCTGGGCTGGTGCACGGCGGCGACGACGGTCATGCCCTCCCTGATGGCGATCCTCGCGATGTGGCTCATGACGTGGTAGGACGCGGCGCTGTCGAGACCGCTGGTGGGCTCGTCCAGGAACAGCAGCCGGGGGCGCGTGAGCATCTCGATGCAGATGGTGAGCCGCTTCCGCTGCCCGCCGCTGATCCCCTTGCTGATCCTGCCGCCGATGCGCGTGTCCATGGCGTCGCCGAGGCCCATCTCGCGGATCACACGCTCCGCGTGCGCGCGCTTCTTTGCCGCGGGAATCGTCTCCGGCAGCTGCAGCTGCGCCGAGTAGTAGACGGCCTCCCGCACCGACAGCGTCGACATGAGCACGATGTCTTGGGTCACGTAAGCCTTAAGGTTCAGACGAAGTTCAGGTATAACCGTATAAGTTTCTTCGGACATCGATCAGATCACACTCTCGATAATAACACAGGAGACATTTTAAATGAGGATCTGTCGTCTTACCGAGGTTCCAAAGGCAAGTTTCTCCCGACGGCCATTGATCAGAATCACCCCAGCTTCGTTCATCCCGGGACCTAATCTTCCTGTGATCCAGCAGAAACTTTACTCTATAATGCGTAGGGGTTGGCGATGACAGATGAGATCGCTGACGAACCTGCGAGAGCATCAAGAAGCGTGGTCTTGCCGCAGCCCGACGGCCCCATGATGGCGAGCACCTCCCCCGGCCCGGCGTGCCCGCTGATCCCGCTCAGGATGCTCACCGGCTCTCGCCCGTAGGAGCCGGCTACCGTGACGCATACGTCCTCCCATGTCAGGAACACTCCGGGATCGTCTTCCGTGCCTGTCCTTATCGCCGGCGACGGCACGTTCAGGCCGTCAAACCCAGCCGGCGTAGGCGCCCAGAGCGGCAGCGTCGACTGCGGGAACGCCATGACACCACGACACGATGGGTCGCTCGCTTAATCCTTCCTGCTTAATCGATCTGGGCGCGAATTGATTAATAGACGCAGCTAGCTAGCCCTCGGCCTGATCGGTCGGGAACTCCAAGCTTGAGCAGGCGACAGGGACACTGCAGGGTGTCCTCGTTCTCATAGTCCAGATTTTAACTAGCGACGTCACCCGTGACTTCTTCCCTGTACCACTGGCCACTGCACCTCGTTATCTCCCCTTCGCCCTTAACGGCTAGCTCGTCACCTCTGACGTGAAGAAAAACACATCTACTGTCAGAAATCGCATGTGTACTGTTACTACTGTATATAACTTGCATACATTTCTCGTAAACCTGGGCAAACCTCGGGCCAGGACATGTTTCGGGCCGGGCTTGTGAAAGCCCGACATGCAAAATGAAAGCCTGGCCCGGCCCGAGACATGCAAACAAATATTGAGGTGTACCCGAGATTTGGATTATAACTTTTATGACCTAATTGGACAACTGGTGCGGCCGCGTAGAAGGGAACACCAAACCCGACGCTTTATTGAGGTGTACCATGACATTTGAGATTTAGATAAGCATAAATATTCAAAAAAAGATCTCATCGATGAGCGGTGGGCAAGAAATGGCCAACAAGATCACTAGTTTCATCTATATGCTTCATGTTGTATGTGATGAACTTTGTGTTGTGTTTCATGGATTTGGTGTTGATGGTTATGCTAAATATTCATCAACTATATAATAATTAGGTACGATTTTTTTTTTGTTTTAAATTCATTTGAGATTAGTTTGGTAATATTTGTTTGAAAATATACGCAATTGTGGAGAAACCAAATATTTGGATACCTTATTTTACATCATCCATTGGAAAAAGATTGGTTTTGGATTTCGTCACGAAACAGTTAACCGAAGACAAAACACCTATACGGAGTACATGACTGAGCAGCCTGTGTCCAAAATCCTCTGCCTCTTGCTCCACGAGTTGCCACCGAACGCCATCTCCGGGAACGCAACCTCGGCCAATGCCTGCCAGACCGCCGCCTCCGAGGCCCTAGGGCCGGGACAGACATCGCCGTCCTCCTTGCACAGCACGAACACGTGGTGTGCCCTGCCTCCTAGAGAGGCCAACTCTGCCCTCAGCGCCCTCAGCCTGAGGCCACGGAAGGCTCCGGCGAGGCCCGTGAATAGGCCCGGCCGGTCATCGCAGCTGACGGTGGCGCGAATGTACGTGGTCTGGTCGTCGCCGGCGGCAGTGTAGCATCGGACCGTGATCTCGTTGGCCTCCGGAGGGATGGGCGTCGGCGCTTGTCTGGTGGTTTCGGTTGCTTTCCTCTTGAGGTGCTTCACTTGGTTCACCACACTGCCTAACAAGGCGGCCTTGTCCATCTGCTCACAAGATTATGATAATAGTGACGATGTTACTAACTTATTTTTGGGTTGCAACAAGGCAAAGTAGTCTTTGACCCTTTATTAAACAGCTGAACCTAACTTGTTTCAGCTGGAAATTCAGTTACTGTTCATTTCATGCTAAGGATTGCGTATGCTGTTTTGGTTATTTTCTGTATGAAGCCGAACTGATCTGACAAGAAAACGCTAGGAAATGGAGTTGCAGCAATGCAGACCTGGTTAGCATCAGGGATCATTCTCCTCAGCGTAGCCAGGTGACCATTAATCCTCTCTCGGCGCCGCCTCTCGGCCTCGCTGTGGACCTTCAGGGACCTCGTCTCCGTCGCGCTCCTTCTGGACGATGACGACAGCTCCGGCGCGGGCAGCCGTGTAGAAGCCGTCGATGCCATTTCCCCTCACCAATGAGATCTGGATCAGCACTTCAACAAGAAGCAACAAGTCTCTAGCTACCTACTCTCAATTGTAATGAGACATAAAGGATTGATGACCAAATGAAGAATGCTTCTGTTGCCTGAAGTTGATAAGAGCAGAGAGTGTGGTGTGAAGGAACTATGAAGTGAGCAGAGCTACTAGCTAGTGCAAGAAGAATGATATGGATGGATATGGCTGTGAGAGCTACACATGATCACCTCATGATATAATGCGCATGTGCTTCCAATTATCATTTGCCAACTCAAGGACAATATTTTTCCACATTGGTTCCCCACCAGGGCTTGCTTCTTTGGACCGGCATGCATGCAGTCATCGTCCATCTTGGGACTGCCATGAGTGGAGATATCGACCTGTCGCCACTGAATTTTATTGTCCAATTCACACGACACAACTTCATCCTGCAAATTGGCTTTCAAATTTCCATCAATATCCGTGCTGCAGCAGATCACTGAAGTACTCATGGAGTCTCCTGAATATGTGAGTAAACAATCTGAAGATTGTGATGTCAAACTATAATTATCTACTGTATATACTTCGCATTTACGAGCACACAGTAGAGCATTTGTCCAATTAATGATGGTGCAGCAGAGAGATGAGTCCATGGCTAACCGACAGATGGGTTGAACAGTAGGCTCAACGCTCAATGAGACTATGGCTCACAGGAGAAGGATTGGCGTGTAGCGAGCTGCAGCCGCCATTTGCTTTCACATAACACGCACTTTGGGCTTTCACACAGGGCCCCGCCCCTCTCGGGTTCCCGTTGATTTTACGCACGAGGCACCCTCTTATTTTCAGTGCTTCCGAAACAGCTCAAGAGTCGTTTCGCTGACATGTGGCTCATGCAGTTTTCGAACGCCTCCATTACAGACAAGATCTAGAGAAGATCACCATCCAATTGCGATCCTAATCCTGCTGTGCACGTGCACCGACACACGATCCATAACTTGAGAATCTTTTGCTGGTCTTTCGAAAAAAAATTGTTATCAAGTTTAACGGTAGAGTCAACTGTTGGCTATAAGTTATTGACATGTCATATATAGCCAGGTCTATAACCAACATGTATAATAGTTGGTTACTTTACACACCTCTCACTCTCACGAAATGCTTAGAAGCAAGTACTAGAGCTGACTCCTAATTTACAACCACTTTTCTTCTCTCTTCTTCTATCTCATCCAACTAAGTAAAAATGTGTTATTTTAATTCTTATAGCTTGCCACGTCACCTTATTATATTTACTCTTAGTCACTCGGTCAATTTTCGGTACCGTATGTTGGGATATAGTCGTCCACACGTTGGTAACAAAGAGATGGACACCCCGAGCATATAGCTCAATTGTGTGCAAGAGCCTAAAACACATTAGGTTATGACCTAAACTAATTTTGAACTTTGCACACTAGAACGGAGTTAAAGCCACCATCCAGCTACCACTAAAAAATGGATTAAATCCCGTTGAGAAGATAGAAAAGGCAAGAAAGAAATAGGAGCCTGGAGGTAGGTAGACGCTTAAAATCAAGCAACATGCATTCCCAAAGATTGTCAAGTGTATATCCACTATCCTGTCTCGTTCAAACTATGATATCATCATTATTGGTGAGATTTTTCCAAAACAAACCTCTTGTGTTTCTTATCTTGTTGTTGTCATCTAACACAGAAATTTTGATGTATGAGAGTCTTTAGCGCTCACTTGAAAAAAAAAACTCATTGTGTTCTACATTTGATAATGTGAACCCGGTTAGGGTGGATTTAGCCATGTTTTTTCCTCAAGCAAGGGGCTTTCCATGTATTAAGATTGGTCTCTTTGTGATTTGCTGTTACACTTTTGGCTGAGAGTACATTATTTTTAGATGAAAATTGGCACTTTTATTTCTACCGTTGTCTAAAACACCATACATATGCAATTCTACAAACATGTATCCTACGAAAAAATGCGAAAAAGTAGATTGCAAATAAGTAAAGGAGCTAGGAATAAAGATCGTAAACACGGAGATGTATCCCAAAGTTATGATAAATGGCGCTATCTTACGTCCCTTTAGACAAAACCGGGACACAAATCGTTGCTCAGAAGCACTAACAAACATCTACTTAAGATAAGACACTTAGTGTATGCCCAATCACCAAGAGGGCTCTTTACGAAATTAAGCGATCACCGACCTTCATATATAAACTCTTGGCTCATGCACAGAGCACCACGATGGTTTCCAAGTGAATCTCCAGTTAGGTAGTTGGCGTACACCCTCCAAAAGAATAGACCACTTGGCTGGCACTTGGATCTTTAGTCTCTCGCAAAGGTCTTAAAAATAATTGGCTTCATAAAGCACCTTGAATCTTCAAAGATTAGAGTCAAAGATTGGATTTAGGTGCAAGAGAGAGATGGAGCAAACATATGAGCAAAAAATTGTATATCTTCTCTCAAAAAACTTTGGAATACATGTTGAGATGTTGTGCTCTATTTTGGGTAAGGGAGTAAGGAGGGAACTTTAGTCGGCCGCTTTGTGGAGTATTCTTACCATAACAATTGTCAGGCTAGCATACACATGGCAATACGAGGCTTTGTATTGGAGAAAGTTTAGGTCTTTGCTTTGTTAAAATGTAGTGGGTGAGAAGACAATGTTGTACGGAGAGAGTTATTGATATTACACAACGCATGCTAGCGACCTGGGGTAGGAAAAAGAGTTATCCTGATACTAAGAGGTTTAACGTGGAATTTCATTAAGGTGGAACTCGATTACAATCTAGCAAGACTTTCCCTTTGGGGCTCCACCAGGGAGGATTTTGAATAAGGCCAACAGAGTAATGACGAAATGAGCACTCAGATTTGTCATGATTGTTTGGACGAATTAAACAAAGAGGGAAACATGGTGGGAATTTGTATCAAAGGTGCGAGAGAAATATCTTAAGTTGTTTACAACTAGTGTGTAACTATGAATTCTTTATCTTTGGTGATGTGTTGCCGTGTAGAATGGGAATTCGCGGGCAAATTAATTTTGACATAAGTCCTAAAAGTTGATTGAAATTTGAAACCCCATAAGATGTATGGAAATACGAGACCATGGTTGGCTTCGTCTTGTCGAGTTGATCGAAAACAGCTACTCCCTCTGGTCCATAAAAACTGCGTGGGTTGTACGTAGGATTTGTACGTGACAAGTGCAGTCCTGTCGACATTTATATCGGATCGGAGGGAGTACAGGTTTCACTGATTTGGAGTGCAAATTTTTGGTGAATCGGTTCAATCTCAATGGTTGGATATATTTGGAATTACAATACACGTACCATCTTTGACACATAGATTGTCTATACATAAAAAATAGAAACAGAGTAAGTAAAAGAATTTTTTTATATGGTCTCATCTATATGGACATATACACATCAATAAATAAACAACAAGGAAATGAAACTGCACTGACATCTCGGGTCCCCTGGTGTTCTGATCAGGGACCAGCCCCATGTGTCACTGACCTACAGACTCAGCCTCGCGTACACGCAAGAAAGTCCCCAGCGTCGGTCGCCGCCCGCCAGCCACGTCATGCCAATGAGGCAATTCAGTTGCGCCACTGGCTTGTGGGCCCTGGCAAATTGGTTAATAGCGTACCGTTTATTAACTCTCGAAATGGCTGGATAGCTTCCAAAGCTTTTCGTCTCTCTCTCGGTCCCCTTCTTCTCCCACTGCTCCTCCACCTCGATCGGAAGAAGCAGCTCGGATCCCCGGACGAGTCCTCGGTTGCGCCGCGGCCATGGGGAGCTTGCGAGGTGGGTGGCGGATTGAGCTCCGGGACGGGAGGGTTTCGTTCGTGAATTGAGCGGCCTTTTATTTGTTATCAGGGGATTTGATTTCGTTGTCGTGCAGGCGGCAGCGGCGGCGCAGAGGGAAGGAGCGAGGACGGAGGGAAGGTTGGGCTACCGGCTTTGGACGTCGCGCTCGCGTTCCCGCAGGCCACGCCGGCGTCCCTGTTCCCTCCCGCCGGTGAGATCTCCGGCTCTGTTTACTTTTATTTTCGTCGTTCACCCTTTTTTGAGGTTTAGTTACAGGTTTTGATTGTACATACTGGTTAGATTTTTTGTTTCTATGGTCATTGGAAAAATTGGTAGGTGTACTGTGGTATTTGTCTCTTTAGAGAGGACGGCGCACTGTTCTCTTCGTCCTTGTGTAGTTATTTATCACATAGTCACACTGGAAGAATCCAATTTGATTCTTGAGAAAATGTGGATCTTGAACGCTTTATCAGATACCCAGAGACTGGAAATGTATTGTTAAATTTGGGTTAATATTTGTGGAACTGTATTTATGATTCAGTTCTGTTCCTGTGGTTAAACTTAGTGAAACTTGATTGGTTTTGGACCCTGTGATAATAATAATAATATTTTGTTAGTGGCATCTTCAATTTAAATTGAAGGGGAAATTTTCCGTTTCCTCTCAGTGAGAGACTAATAAAGCAAATGACCCGGATTTTCACTAAAGTAAACCTATATCCTTTGGGCATTTAAGAATGCTTGTCTTGGACATTGATCATTGGATTGGTCCTTGTGTAGTTATTATCACATAGTCACACTGGAAGAATCCAATTTGATTCTTGAGAAAATGTGGATCTTGAACGCTTTATCAGATACCCAGAGACTGGAAATGTATTGTTAAATTTGGGTTACTATTTGTGGAACTGTATTTATGATTCAGTTATGTTCCTGTGGTTAAACTTAGTGAAACTTGATTGGTTTTGGACCCTGTGATAATAATAATAATATTTTGTTAGTGGCATCTTCAATTTAAATTGAAGGGAAAATTTTCCGTTTCCTCTCAGTGAGAGACTAATAAAGCAAATGACCCGGATTTTCACTAAAGTAAACCTATATCCTTTGGGCATTTAAGAATGCTTGTCTTGGACATTGATCATTGGATTGGTCGCTTTCGCAACTAATTGGCAACTTTTGCCTACACGGCTAAGCTGAAATGGACATTATTCTCTTACATTGTTGTCACAAGTAGTTGGATTTGGACCACTCCCTACAATTAAAGAGAAATGAAAGCAGTTAATCCTCTTGCTTCACAACCTTAAACCTGCTTATAAGCAGTACTGTATAAATTAATTTCCTTGTCAGATATATTATAGTAATTTCATTAATTGTTGCTTGCAGTGTCGGACTACTACCAGCTTGATGATTTACTGACCGATGAAGAGAAAGCGCTTAGGAAGAAAGTCCGCGCTATTTCAGAGAAAGAAATCGCACCCATTATGACCGAAGTATGTTCTTACTGCTGGCACTTCCCAACCTGTTTCACGTTCTCAGGGAAATAACACGTAATTTTGATTAGTTTCACGGTGCAATATCTCTCAGTAGTTAAACCTTGTAGTACATACTGATGCTTGCTCTGTCTTGTCATATTTGGATGTCTACTCTTCTTTTTACTAGCTGTTGTGCTAAAATAATGCCTGATGTGTCTTAAATTTTGCCAATTTTCTTTCTCAGTACTGGGAGAAGGCAGAATTCCCATTTCATGCCATTCCGAAACTTGCAACTCTTGGCTTAGCTGGAAGCACAACGAAGGTACAAACCACTAAATCTTCTATTCAGTATACTTTGTAATGTTGGAGTTGACCCACATGCAGAGTTTTAGATTTGGTATTCATTTAGAAATTTGGTGACTTTACAGGGATACGGGTGCCCAGGACTCTCAATTACAGCTAGCGCTATTTCTATAGCTGAAGTTGCACGTGTCGATGCAAGCTGCTCCACATTTATTTTAGTGCACTCCTCTTTGGCAATGTCCACAATTGGTAAAGCTACCAAGCTTTTCAAAATACTACTATGTTTTATAGTCTGTTAGACTTTGACCAACAACTTTAATACATTATCTCGTGTTTTAATTCTGGATTTTGTGTCAATAACAGCCCTTTGCGGATCAGAGGCCCAAAAGCAGAAGTACTTACCATCGTTAGCTCAGTTTAAAACTGTTGGTTGCTGGGTCAGTCACATTATCCAGTAGCTTATATGTACAATATTCAGTGTGCTATTATTAATTTATTACTCCTATTATATTCTCTTCCTAAGAATATTCATTTTCTGTAGGCTTTAACAGAGCCAGATTACGGAAGTGACGCAAGCTCCTTGAAAACTTCAGCAACCAAGGTTTAATATTATATCACTTTATTTGAGAAAATTTAAGCTTTCCTCCACTACCTTATCATATTTTGTTACGTTTTTTAAGGTACCTGGCGGTTGGCATTTAGATGGCCAAAAGCGCTGGATAGGTAACAGCACGTTTGCAGATGTGCTCGTGATTTTAGCTAGGAATGCAGACACAAAGCAACTAAATGGGTAATCATTTTGTTTTAGGCTACTGTTGATTCCATTGATTTCGATATCATGTACATGTCCGTATGAAATTATTTGTATGATAAGTGATGCAAAACTACCCTCCTTGTGTATGATGAATAATTGAATCTGATATATTTCCTCCAGATTCATTGTGAAGAAGGGAGCTCCTGGTTTGAGTGCCACAAAAATTCAAAACAAAATTGGACTCAGAATGGTTCAGAATGGCGATATTCTTATGAATAAAGTATTTGTCCCAGAAGAAGACAGATTGACAGGCATCAATTCATTTCAGGATATAAGCAAGGTACCTGGCACCCCCAACTTCCCTTCCCTCTGTTAGTGTGCTGCTTGGTCATGTAATACTAGTTCTTATATACTCTTGGAATGCTGAAATAGGTCCTCGCAATGTCACGTATTATGGTGGCATGGCAGCCAATTGGCATATCGATGGGCGTCTACGACATGTGCCATCGGTCTGAACCTCACCTCTCCTTCAGTGTGTACAATCATTTTTTATACCAGTGCACACCTATTTGACTTGCACATTTGCTACTGGATAGATATTTGAAAGAAAGGAAGCAGTTTGGAGCTCCACTGGCAGCCTTTCAGCTCAACCAAGAAAAGCTCGTTCGGATGCTCGGTAACATCCAGGCCATGGTTCTAGTTGGCTGGCGCCTGTGCAAGCTCTATGAGTCTGGCAAAATGACACCAGGCCATGCTAGTTTAGGCAAGGTATGTAAATTGCAAGTAGCTAGCAAATAATCATGATCTCTTTGTTTAGATCGCATATGGCGTTGTGGCATGTACAATATACTGATTTACGATTGAATTCAGGCATGGATATCGAGCAAGTCAAGGGAGGTAGTGTCTCTAGGTAGGGAGCTATTGGGGGGCAATGGAATTTTGGCTGATTTTCTGGTAGCAAAGGTAAAATAGCATCTCTAATTCTCTCGTAACATGGTAGATTTGGTTGGAGAATCTAAGTATTCCATCCGTTCTATAATTCTTGTGGTGACAAGAATTATGGAACGAAGGTAGTACCTCTTAGAATTTTCAATGGCTAATTATTAGCCATAGATGTGTCCTCTCCGTTTTTGCTTTGTCACATAAACATGGGGCTCATAACAATCTCGATCGTTGCAGGCATTCTGTGATCTGGAGCCAATTTTCACGTATGAGGGTACCTACGACATTAACGTCCTGGTGACTGGAAGAGAGATCACCGGGATCGCGAGCTTCAAACCCGCTGTGTTAGCGAAAGCTCGGCTGTAGTACATCTTTGAGCTACGATGAAGAACAAATATAATCTCCACCTTGTCTCCTGGTGGGTATGAATAAGATCGGAATAAGTGCAACAGGAAGATCGCGGGGAATTGTTTGGTGAACGATATAGCATGTTCGGTTGATAAGGTCGGAGCGGGATTTGTATGTCTCATGATCAGTGCTTGTGTTGTTCAGTTGTTTGATCTTACCAGCGTATACATGGACTGATTAGAACAAAAAGATATATACATGTGGTTTTGTGTGCTTTTAGTGTTTATAAAATTGAACTGGATTTGTATGTCTCATGATCAGTGCTTGTGTAGCATCTTTAGTTAACATGCTAACGCAAAATAATAAGTGTAGTTATAAGTATGACTAATCTTATTAACTTAAGAATGTCTATATAGGCATCACATACATAAATCCATACAACCCAATAATCTATTTCATTATATGGCTACATAATACTCCTATGTGCCCGACCCCTGCTATACCTAAAAAAAAAGTAGAATACAGAGCATCACACTAAGATAACATGATGTTAAGAATTAATCTACAACTCTTTTTAACCCTTAGTGAGATGATAAAAGAAAGTATATCTGTCACTAGGCTATCACACCCCCTAGATCACTACATCAAACACTCCATTTCTAGTACTGGTCCATCCACATAAATGGTCAAGTCTAGAATCAAGGAGAGAATATGTATCTATCTAGACATGGCCTTTTGGGTCATGAGTACGGATGCGCACCCATTATGTTTTTTTTTAATGTTAAAAAATTCCAAATAAAATTTTGGATATAAATCATGACATTTTATGTTAGCATAAAAAGTTTCGCAAAGAAAAGACATTTTTGTGCCATGTGCAAAAAAGACAAAAACAAGCGCGTACAAAGTCATTTTGAAAACCCCAGATTTTTCTTTTTTGCACAGCCCACCAAAAAAGTTTTTTCTTCGCGAAACTTTTTGTGCTACCATAAAATGTCATATAGTATATTCGAAAATTTTATTTGGAATTTTTTGATATTTAAAAAAATGTTTTTTGAGTAGTGGGTGCATCTAGACCTATGAGCCGATATGGATTTCCCTATCTATAAATAATACTCAAACAAGATAACATAACAGAATATGATGACTTAATCAAATAAAACAATGGTTTCACCATAACAAATAAATAAATATGATCACAATCACCTAAGACGTCTCATGTGATCTAACAGGGCACACAGAGGTGGCAATGGCGCCAATGTTGCCTTCATAGCCGTAGGCCTGACCCGTAGCCATAACCATGACCGGCGCTTCCACTGCCTTCACTCCAGCACCAATGACAGTAACAACGACGGGGGCTTTCGCAGTGGCGGTGAATGACAAATAATGCATCAATGTGGGAAATCCATATCGGATCATGGGTGCATAGCAACGGAAAAAATAGCGCGCTTTAGCAAAGTAGCGCCGGTCTTAAAATACGCTATTAGCGTGCTATTAGCGAGACATTGTATACTGATTTATTTAGCGAGACAAGTATCAAAACGCTATAACATGCTATTAGCGCGGAAAGTCACAAGTGCACCCGGGAGCACATGCTCCCGGTTTTTTTCGAAAAAAATTTGAAAATTGAAAACTTGTCAAAAAATTCCGGAAAAAATCATGCACGTACCTGAGCATGTCACTCACCATCGTGTCAAATTTGGCGACGAAACGACATCGCGGCCGCCCTGTGCAAAAATCACAAAATTCTGACAGTAAATAGCATCCAAAATTTTGAATATTCAGATCTGAGATTTGTCATTTTTGCACAGGGCGGCCGCGATTTCGTTTCGTCGCCAAATTTGACACGATGGTGCGTGACATGCTCAGGTACGTGCATAATTTTTTTCGGATTTTTTGACAAGTTTTGAATTTTTAATTTTTTTCGAAAAAACCAGGAGCATGTGCTCCCGGGTGCACATCGTCCACGTTCGCTATTAGCAGCGCTATAACGTGCTATTTTTTCCATGGTGCAGACACACCCACTGTTTAAAAAATAATTTTTTAAATGTCAAAAATTCAAAATAATTTTTTTGGATATACCTTAAGACATTTTATGTTAGCAAAAAAAGTTTCGTCAAGAAAAGACATTTTTTGTGACATGTGCAAAAAAGATAAATCCAGACGCTCCAAAATGACTTTGTACGACATTTTTTTGTCTTTTTTTGCACAGGTCACAAAAAATGTCTTTTATCGGCGAAACTTTTGTGCTACCACAAAATGTTCTTATATATATATATATCCAATTTTTTTGAATTTTAAGATGTTTTTAAAAATGTTTTACACAACAGGTGTGCACCCATGACCCGAAACGCCGTATCCCAATGTGTACTACTACATACATATCTGTGAGCCCATCCATGCATTATTTGTCCCAGCTTATCTCCAACCATCTATACAGTGGGTTGGTTGACAAATATATAAATTACTTCTCCCAGCGATCTCCAACCATACACATGTACATCAATACGGCAAAGGCATTTCCCTGAATTGTTTTTACATTATTCTTGCCATGCACGTGTTCTCTGAACACATTTTCCTTGGATTTTTTTACATGTTTCTGCTGGGAGAAGAAAAGAATGACGAATCATTAGTCTGACGAGTTTTGAGGGAAGACCTTGTGGATGAATTTGAGGAAGCGCTCTGAGTAGAATCCAGGTTCGACAACAGATATTGACAAGGGGTTATATTTGATGGACTTGTATGCATGTTCAACCTTCTTCTTCATGCTGTAATCCTGCAGAATATCTATGATCCCTATGTACAGCACCACATCATACACCCGACGGAATGATTTGTTGCCGTCTTCTTGTTTTTCCTCTTTCTCCGCTCTCGCGGGCATGTTCACCCCTAGCTGGATCTGAAGCCTATCCAATTTGACAGCAAATTCAATCATCTCAAATCATAGATCAGCATTGGAAGAACATGAGAGCTGAGTAAATATAAATCAATCAATGACCTTGCTGTGCCTGGAAGCAAGAGATCTACTTCCTCAAAACAAGCAGACGACGAACGCAGGCGGCTTCCCCTTATGTGAGGGCCAACGGCACTTTGCTCTTTTGGTCGCTACCCCGCTGCACCAAAACTAGCCCTTCTCGATATTTATAAGTGGAATCATCCTCCACCGCATCTACATCACCGCAGAAGCCAAAAAAAGGTAAATGGATTAATTGGATAACTTACTCAGAGAAATGGAGATTCAATTGCATGCTTACCTTCTTCTGAAAGAACAGTTAGTTTATCTGGCAACATGCTTTCATGAAAGGATGCTCCTCTTTGTAGGTTTTGACGAGCCCGGTAATGGAAACCAAGAAGTAAACTGTAATCCATTATACCCTGATTCCTTAGAAATTCGCTATCGGTCTCAATCTGCCTACACAGAATAAGAATAGAACATTGTTGTTACACAGGAAACTGGTCACCAGAATAGCTTGATTTTTTTTAAAGAGAGAACATGCTTACTTAAGTAAAGCATCCCGCCAAGAAGGCTCAAGATAAAATGAATAGTTCAGATCCAAGTCTTTCAATGTCGTGTTCTCATCGATTTTAATTTTTTCAGTAGAACGGCCCAAAGATGAACCTTTCAAATCAAATCTTCTATGAATTCTAAGTTCTGTGTAGAACATGTTTCCCATCACTACAAATCGGAACTGCAAATACAAACAATCATAATCAACAGTTAAACACCAACCAATATGTCAAAAGAAGTAACTAAAATATATCAGATGTGAAAATTAATATCCTTTTAGGCTAAACAAAATAATACCCCTGTTCATAAATAAATATATGAAACTTTGGACAACATATGTAACTTTGTCCATCAACTGCAACCTCGACATTTAGTGGAAAATGCAGTTGTTTTTCAATTATCAAAGTATTTTCCTTGACAATCCAATAGAACTATTTTGACATGATCAATCTACATGGTTTTGTATGCACTACTGGTCGAAGTTACTAAAAGTTTCACAGAATCAAATTTTTCATATTTTCAAATGAGAGAGTAGCAAGGAAGCAGAAACAACAGTTATAATGTCATTACCTTTTTACCACTGGAAGGTTTCACCCTGTGGAGGCCAAAAAATTTAGTCACGAGTGTGTTCTCATGAGTATGGACATGGCGATAATAGTCTGGAAGCATACGTAAAAGAACCTACATGAAAATATCATGTGAAGAGAATTCAGTTGCACATGTAAATAAACGAGTTAAAGAATAAGTTTGATTCAATCATTAAGATAAATCAATAATTGAACTATGAAACTAACATGAATTGGTATAGTGCTTATCATAAAAGTATATAAGATAGAAACAAGAACCTGTACTTCCGATTTCCGAAGGGTCTTGATCATAAACCGGTCATCTTGCGATAAGAAAAAGATACTTCCACTCTTTCCAGGAGAAGATAGCTCCCTAAGAGCATCATTTCCACAAATGGACATCATATAATCAGCTGCATCAATCTTGAACATCTCCCTCAAATTTCTGTAATAAAAACAAACAAGAATAGTCTTGTTATGTCCTGAAAAAGGAAACAATAACTGCAAGGGTGTCTGACTAACTACTAAAACAAAGAAACTTGAAATAGTATGAGCTCATAAGCAATGAATAAATTCCGAATTCATAAGCAATCAATAGCATTGTAGAATAATATTCGGAGAGATTGCAACAGAATAATACTCAACAGAAGAACATATGCTGATTGCTACAATATACTCTTAATAAAGGGAAAGTGACGCGTGGAAGCTAGAAACCTGAAAACCATTGGACAGTAGTCCTTCCACTTAAAATCTACAGCACGATGTGAAGGTGTAAGCCGTGTTCCTTTTTTGGGGAAGTTCATCCAGAAACTAGCTTTGGGGCCATAATCAGAAGCTCGCACTTCACGCCTCTCAATCGGCGTAATCTTTCCAACCGTGTACCTGAGTAATATAATCAGATTTAACCCTTTACTGATCACAAGAAAATAAATTAGTTGGGTATTCAACAACACAACAAGACACTCTCATGTCAATAAAAGAGAAAAGAAAATAACACAATGCTAGTTTCTATAGCGACGAGGAGAAACCTTTCATTCCCCTTCTGTACCATAATGGCACCTTTAACTTCAGAGTGTCAAAAGCAGTGTCTTTCTAAGAACTTGGAAAATTCGGAAATACTCTGGTCAATGAAAAAACAAGCACAGTTGGTTTGCTATGCTATGTTGGTAACTTGGTATGTGTCACAGTCCTCTTCCGCATATGGGTTCAAAGGAAATGGACAATATATGTACTAATATCAGAACATTCCATATAAATACAAGGGGATGACTATGTACAACTAACGAGACGGAATCAGGATGCCTTGTATATTATGCATTACCTGATTCCAAGCTGCAGACAAAGCATTAGATCATAGCTCCTGTGTCCTTTAATGATTGTCTCTCCAGGCCTTTTGATATCCTTCACGATCTTACTTTGGCGGCGTTTCAATTTCTTGGACGAATCCGAGAAGCTCTTCTTCAGCACAACCTCGCTGATAAGAACACCCTGCGCATACTGCCTTTCGAGTATAGGGAAGTCAGAACCAGCATTTTCTTCACAGCCTTGTGTTTCACAACCTGCACTTGATTCATGACCAATGATTTTTTCGATAGCCACTCCAATACTCCAGCGTCTCTGTAAAGACGGCTTCTTCGAAGGCGGTCGCCCGAAACTCAAGTTACTGGACAAACTAGCACCAGCAGACTCTTGATCCGCGCCGGCCTTTGTGTCGAAGGAAGAGGATTGCTGAAGGATAGTTGAGATGTCAGGTAGCACACCTCTCGTCCTCAGATCATCAATGTAGAGCTCGTGAGCCGTGGGAACTCTGCAATGTTTAGGATAAAATGTGCCATTTCCATCCTTGAATCCCCTGGTCCAGGTTCCAAGATAGTATCCACCGTCCTCCCACGTATACAACCCGTATCCGTGCATCATGCCGTCAAGCCAGTTCCCCTGAAACGAGTCCCCTGTGTTCCATGTAAGGACCCCTTTGCCGGACATGAGCCCATTTCTCATGGTGCCAACATAATTGTTGCCATTCGCCCATGTATACCTGCCATGGCCTTCCATCTGCCCCTGAATCCATGAACCTTGGTACATGTCTCCACTAGGGTACGTCTGAAGACCAAGGCCGTGCTTGCGGTTCAGCTTCCAGTGCCCCTTGTAAGTAAAGGAGCTGTTGGGGCCAACATATGTTCCTTCACCGTCCATGTATCCGGCAGAGTATTCGCCTTCATACGTGGCTCCAGATGGCCATAGGGTTCTTCCTTGGCCGTGCCTCATCCCTCTCCTCCACTCACCCTCGTACACGCAGCAGCTGCCGGACCAGATGTACCGCCCTGTTCCCTCGGGTATTAGCATTTCCATGGATAGCGTTCCAGAATAGATGTCGCCATTGGGTAGCGTGAGCTCCCCAACTCGAAGGCCAGCAGAATTTATTCTGGACACAGCATTTGAACGGTTTTCTTGAGAGTGAGAGAAGTCAATTCTTCCTTGAAGGTCGTTGGCCACAGGGGATGTCATTCATACTAGTGCCTCCCCTGTATATAGGAAGATGAAAGAAAGAGATATATATACACAAATGAGTTTCCTTCAGCTTGAGAATCTAAAATAATAATAGTACATGGCATGCAGAGAACACTTCTGCATACAAGAGCAAGAGGTAGTGGTGGTGATTGTAGCCTCCAACCCTCCATTCAGTAATCTTTGAGGAGTAGTACTAATTTTTGGTAGTGGTGTCATTCATAAAAGTGCAGGAGGTACAGTACTGATTATTGGTGGCTGTGGCGAGTCTCACTTTACTAGCAATAGCAGTGGCAATACACCACAAGTCTGCAATCTTGTACTGTACAAGGGAAGCTACGGATATGATATCCAGAGGATAATTAAGTAATAATGGATGTATACGTGGAGACCTAAATGAAGTGCACTCACGATAGTCTAGGCGACCGCGCGTGGGACGCGCTCGCCGCCGACCGTCGTGCGCTCCCGGCCGTGCCCAAGGAATGGGGCGTGGGGAATCCGCTTCGGCGGAGGCGGAGGAGTGCTCGACGCGCTCCGGTCCGTCGATAATCGCCCTTGGGCGGGAGCGGCGACACGTTCTGAGCCGCCGAGAGGTGGATCTAGTCTATCCCATCCCTCCGGTGTCGGGCAACGCTGGCGGAGGGAAAATCGCATGCGAGGACGGCTTCCCAGATCTGCGTGGTCTCCCCTCCTGGCTGGGCCAGCCACACCACCTCGCTCCTTCATTCATCTTAACGCCGACGAGGGGACCGTCGGTTCGGTCCCGGTGCAGGGTGAGCAGATACGTTGCTCACGCCGTCACCGGAGCCGAAATAGGGGCATCGGCCGAAAAATACCGTCTCCGAGGACGGGGCTCTATGGGCCATTTTTTTTCAAAATTTAGAATCAACATTTTGAAGTTTTAAAAACTTCCGAAAACAATTCTAGAGGTCGACAATGACGTATTTTACAGTCCTGCAGAATCTCAACTCGAAATAGGTTTCTATTCCTATCTACACAAAAATGACAATTCCTGACAAATCTGATAGTTTTCTAAATTTGTATTACATCCGTTGCAAATTAAGTGTCGCTGATAATAAAGTACAAAATAGTACAACTTTCGCATTATTTTTTCATTATTACACAGCCTAGAATATACAACATTTCACATTGTTTTTTGCACAACGGTAGAAGTTATCATTATCTACAAGTAGGATTTTTTTCATAAATTTTTGAAACTTAGAAGTACCTTTTTGAATTTAATAAAAAAAGTGCTCTATACAGCCCGTCCTCCAAAAGCTTCGGCCGCTCCTATTTAACGCTTGTAGCATCCGACGCGTGAAACGTTTTTGTTCACAAATGCCGCGCCAATCAATAGGTGTATTAAAAATTATCTTTTACGGGGTTGAGGATAAAAATTTCATAAAGTTCAACAATAATCGTTCACCTGGTTAAAAAAAATCCTTTGAAAAAATCTCCATAGAATACAAAATAATTGTTCACAATGTTCTAAATAAATATTTCTATAGTTTCACCGAAGTTAAAAATGTGCATAGCTTACATATCTGTTTATTATTAAGATAAAAAGTGCAATAAGAAATAATATAAAGGGAAAATTGGAAATAATTAAAATAAACAAAAAATAAAGGAAAGAAGGAAAAAGAAAGAAAACAAAGAAAATGGAAACAAAAAAGAAGAAGCTTACTGGGCTAGCCCAGTAGACAGATCATGTGGGCGTAGCCCAGCTCATGGCCGCTACGGGCTTTGAATAGAAAATGTCTTGGTTTCACATGCCTACTTTTTCTATGGGCCTCTCATACCCAGGTGTATTCAATCGGCCATAGACAAAGGAAAAGGGTTGTAGTCCCCCTGGGGATCGGTGCGTGGCATCCTCCTCCTTCCCTGCGCGCCACGTGTCCTCCAACGGGCCCGCACACGACCGACGACGACCGCAGGCCCGCAGCAAGCCTTATCTCTTCGTCCTCGCACACGCACCGCACCACACGACCACACTCCGGTCCCCACCCTCCCGATTCCAGCCCCGCGCCCGCCGCCCCTCTCGCCGGCGTCGATGCACAGCCAGCCCCACGCCTCTGCTGCCAAAGGCCACAGTTCACGCACCGCCGCCGACCTAGCCTAGGGCCCCCGCTGCGGACCTCCTGCCTGTAGTCGCTGCTGCCGTCGCGGCGGCGCGGTGCTGCCATGGACCAGCGGCGGTGCTATCGTGGCGGCGGCGACGGTGCTTTCCAGCAGCGTTCGCCCTTGCTCCCCACGCCTCGAAATCGCGACCTCCCGCACCGGCGGCCAACACCTCCACGAGCACGCCGGCGCTGCCCCAAGAGGACCTCCCTTTTTTTCGTCCCCCACCTCTGTGAGCTTTCCCGGTCGCCGATCTCCATCGCCGTGAGCACCCGCACGCCGCCCCATGCTCCCCTCAGCTTCCACCTCCGTATGCGAAAGCGGCGGCCGGTTTGCTGCAAACCACGGTGACCGCGGGCGGTATTGCTACCATAGGTGGTGCGCGGTGCTACCATCGAAGGTCGTCAGTGCTACTATCGGTGGTGGGCGGTGCTGCCATCGGAAGACCTGGCCGGAATTTTGGTGCTACGATACTGTAATTTTTATTTTTATTTTTTGCTACAATAGTTTCATGGTGTTGCTAAAATAGCACCTTGTTTTTGCTACAAGGTCTTTGCCCATGTCTGATTTTTTGCACCATACGTTTTCATGAATTTGCATTACAAGAAGAAATTTTTTGCTACAATTTGTCCTGTTGTTTTGCATCATAAGTCTTATCGGAGAACCTCGCCGGAAGAATTTTGCTACGATGCTGCAATATAACATTTTTTTTTGCTATTATTGTTTTGTAGTCTTGCTACAATAGAACAAAACATTTGCTACGATGTCTCCGGCGAGGTCTTCGTCGATGTCTCCGGTGATGTCTCCAGCGAAGTCTATTTTGCTACAGTAGCATTTTTTTTGTTGCAACGAAATTTCCGGCGAGGTCTCCGGTGAGGTCTCCGGCGAAGTCAGTCTTCTTTTTTCTGTTTTCTGAGCGAACCGTTTTTTGCTACATAGGTAGCAAAAGCGGGCGATTATTTGCTACACGGTAGCAAAAGAGGGGTTGGTGGAGGTCGCGCGGGATCTGACGGCTCCGGTCGATCCGATCGGACGGCTGGCGACCCGGGGGATCGGACGGAAAGATCCCCCGGGGGACGCCTAGTAGTTCCCATAGACAAAGCATGGATCACGTTTGTACTAGGTATAATGGCGTGCAACGATTTTAGCATCCGTGGCTCCACAGGGCCTGGTCGCGGAAAAACAAGGTCTTGGTCACATTGTGCAGCTTATTTTGTTGCCCATAAAGAGACAGCCAGTCCTATTTCACTGGCTGCAAGTTTGTAATCCCGTTGTTTGGTTTACGTATGAGTTTCATGTACTCTAACCTCCTATCTATATGGTAATCTTACCTCACATCACCGCACTTGAACTCACCATGAAAAGCGGCGAGCATAACAACGGCGCGGGCGTGGCACTGCGGTGGTCAAATGTGAGGTCGTTGTAGGAGCTTCGCCAGAGGTTGCCGTGCAGGTTGCAAATGCACATAAAGTATATTAGCCGCTGTGGCGACGACAAGGCCACCTACTGTTGTGACAATGGAGTTCACGGCGACGAACGGCGGCGACTAAGGTTGAAGAACACAATATACGCTAGGTGTAGTCTAAACACGTACATAGTTCAGTTCAAGATCTACTCTTATATGTCTTCCCAAATAGAAAAGTTTTAACACGAACGTTATGCGAAACAGCGAGGTTAATCTACTCGTCAAAAGAAATTTCAAATGGTCAGTCGAGTGCGACAGGTTTGACAAATTCGTCCAAAAAAGGGGCAAACATCATTCCACACTTGAACCCGAGCACGGGAATGGAACCTACTCATCGCCGCACATAAATTTTATGTACACTTTATTTTGAATTGAGCAATATTTATGCAGATTATGGATACACTAAGTGGTATAGTTTAAGGGAGGTGAGCAGAACAAATTTACCTGCCCCTTGCAGCGAACAGTGCTCAAAATGCCTGAATCTTCCGTTCCTCCAGGGCCTGCCCCAAGGGTGCTTTGGCGTACGGTGCAACAATGTGGAAGCGGGACAGCCCACCAAACACTCGTTTTTGCATCCACAGGGCCTGGCCCAGCTATATACAGCTTACCAAACACGCCCAATATAGTTTTAAAACGTAAATATTACCATGTCACCTAGCCAGTGATCTATGGGACAAAGAGGTGGGCGGCCTTAGGTATTCACCCCACTAAGCGTATGAATAGCCCCCTTATGCTGAAATGGACTGGGAATTTATGGCAATCGCAAGGGTTCTCTATGGAGGGAAACCTTACAACTAAGTATAGTCTTTGGCCTTATTCACAAAAAAACAAAAGTATATCGACGTTAGCGACATCTTAGCCTGCTTGGATTGGGCACGTCCATCATTCTTTGTTCAGTTTGTATTGATGGTGCTTGGTTGCGGTGTGTAACTCCGATTCAACATAGAGATTGGACCCATCTGACAAAACAAAATATTCCTTCTCCTCTGCAGGTTGTCCACACTAGTTGGTAGCTTTGCATGTTGCATGTGAGGTGAGAAAAGCTTATTGAAAGAGTCGATTCGGAACCAAACCAACATGTTGGTTCGCTTTTCTGCAGTGTATAGAAACCGGTTGTTGTTTTTTCGTGAATATTGATGGTTGGTTGTTGTTCTTCAGATGATTGCCCGATCAACCAGGTGCTGCTCAGCGGGATACACTTCCTTTGTGGATCGAAGACATTAATTGTTGGAGAGAAGACAAGATTACTTGGCCCTTGATCCCTCTGCTTCCTATTCGGCCACATCTTATGCAAGAAAATATCAGAAGGAGCATTGGTGGCTCACTTCTGAGACATTTGGTCTCCAACCATTCCTCTAAAAACCAAAACTATCTCTCGGCATCTCGCTCTTAATCGTCTCTCATCTACTGACCGAAACTATCTCCTGGCTACTCTTTAAGGCTTTTCTGGCTAACCTAGACGTTTTCTTATGGTTGTATTTTGCTGTCCAATGTTGGACGTTGTGGCACTTGGCAGGTTAAGGATAGCTAGCTGGCTGTCTGAATTCCCAACCACCCGGCTGACTATATTTTTGAAACTATGATCTGGCGCCTAGTGCCTTTCGTCTTAAAACATATTACTGTAAATACGTAGGATTATAAAAGCTAAAACATGACCATAATGCATGAAAGTAGGCAGATATACTGTATGAGGGAAGGAAGAATAGTATGAGAAAAATAAACACAGTAAGTAATGCAGTTGAACGAGGAGAGGTAAGCATGGTTTTGTTCGTCCGTACGTGCAGGGGGGCAGCTGGTTAGGTGGAACCCTGAAAGACCAAGGAAGCAAACTGGAATGGGTTGGGGTCGCAAACTCGCAACGAATCCGATGAGGTCGAAGGAATGGAGTTGAATGCGATGGAAGGGGGTGTCTGTCGGCCTGTGGCTGGCATCGGTGCTTGTACGCCGTCCGGCTGGCCGGCGCATCGATCGTCCTCCTCCGCCGTCCGGATCGGAGAGGTTGGGAAAGGGATTGCAGGAGGAGAAGGTGGCCGTGGTTCCGTTTGCACAAGCTATAGATGAACTCGTAAATTGAAAGAATACTGCTGCATGCTTACCGAGTCAGTGAGCTGAGCTTGGGAGAGAGTAGCTTTGCTTTCCCAGGCCCGGTCAGGACAGACGCCGCCACCAATCTCCGCTATCCCCTCTGTGTTTTGCTATGTTCTGCTCAGCTCTATCGAGAGAGAGAGATGGATGTTGTCGCTCGCAGGGAGCTATATCCGGTCGCAAACATACTCTCGACTGGTCTCAGTGACAATCGGCACAAATTAAGCAACTCACTGATTGCACATGCATGCCCACGTGGCGCCATGTGACTCCCAAATCAGCCAGCCTCTTCTTTAGTTAGCTTCTTATGCAAATGCAGTGCTGATTAAACTAACTAATGTTCAGGCACTCGCTCCATGTGTGTGTAGCTTGTGTATACGTATGTATATACTAGTAGCTTGTAGAGAACAGGGTGTTTGGTTGGGTTTAATTTTGGGTTATAAGTCACGAAAGTATCTAATTTTGGCTTTGTCTTACAACATCACGTAACAATGTCCAGTCAAAAGCTAAAAAAAAGCCAAAAGAGATGTTTTTATGGTTTATAAGACAAAATCTAAAAGTCAGAAATAAGCTCAACCAAACAGTCCTAAAGGAATTTAGGGAAAGGAAAGGAACCGCACTGCACGTAACGCCAGAGCAACAGAGCATGGGTGAATGGATTTGACAGATGTGTACACTATCCTTCTCCAGTAACCACCCACCGACAGGTATATAAAGCAGCTGGCGCTGGGAAACGACTACTCAAATCATGCACAAAAGCAGGTATGTACATTACATACGTAGCTAAGTACAGATACAAAATTCCTTGGTCGATCTCAATCACAATCGAACAAAAGCAAGTGAAGTTCTTTGGCATCCAGTACGCACCTAACTAACTACCACGAGTAGTATATATTCCCTCCATCTGTATATATTCCTCCGCTTTACTTTACTGCCAGCTAGTAGCATATAACTAAGCAATCACTCCTTTTTGCATTGCATGGATGAATCACCATTGCATGCATGTACATATATGTTGTATATATAATGATGACTTTGTTCTTTCTTATTTTTGTTATCGACAAGACTGTTTGACAGATAGTGGTATATCTTTTCAGGGTGCACTAGCTAATTAAAGCTAGCCAACTACTGAGCTAAAGTACGTAGATAAATCTCGGCGTCATGGACCTTTCGTCTTTCCTCTTTCTTCTTTCCAGACCTGCACCTAGCTCCCGTGCTCCTCTCCTCTTTCAAAAAGAAAGGAAAAAACTCGATCATCTGAATGAGATCGATCGATCAATTCAGGTGCGCACCTGCAGCGTACATACATACCGCGCACACTGGCTAACTTGATCCAGTACATATAATTGATGAATTATTTTATCCTACCGCCACCGCCAACATCGCCTCGCCTCTGATGATGCGTGGATCGATAGGGTGGGAAGGTGAGATTTTACAACCGTGGAAAGATTACACAAAACCCACTCCTTAAACCCATATTTCATCCGAATAACACCTCCGCCGTCGACAAGCTGCACACCACCGCGGAGATTTGGAGGAGATGTGAGGATTTTACGCGACATCCCAATCCCATTGTGGTCAACATTCAATTCGTAGCCCAAGATCAGATGGCTCTGAGACCATTTGACAGACTCAAACCCGACAAACGATTAACTGACGAAAGATTCAGAGTAAACACACACAAAATAGCGCCGGATTCAAACTTCTATTGCAAGATATAGACACGATTACATAGGGTTGGTACATGGGCATATCTAGCGGGTGGGCAGGGGGCCGTGGCCCACCCAGAATTTTCAGATTTTTTTTACCCCATATACGCCCATGCTTGTTGGACCACTAGATTCGAACGGCGCGGCTCGCCGCGCGGCGCTTGTTGCTTCTTTGAGTTACTTGCCCATGGTTACCATCATTTATATACATCACTTAAAGTAAATTTATATCTATATGAATTTGAACACAGTTATACAGATCCTTAGGCAACAGGAAGAAGAAAGCAATGTTAAATCACACGTAGTTCAGTTTTAGGAATTCTCAAACGATGAAAAAACTAAACTTCGCAGGTCTCAACTCATAACCGGTTCGATGTACTTTAAGTATATTGTTGCCTTGTTTAAAATTTGTACGGCTATATTCCCGCGTCGGTACGAAACAAAAGAAAATCTTGTTCGTAATGACATTTTGATGAATTCTTTAATGTCGATCATACACAAATTCTAAATAAAATTCACTCCCTAACTATGAGCATACACAGATACAAACGGCGCGGCTCGCCGCGCCGGCACTTGTTGGTTCATTTAATTTTTTACCCGTAATTGTCACATTTTATACAGATTATTAAAAAGATGGTTTATATCCATATGTATAAGCAAAATAGGATGGCAAAAAGATGGTTATATCCATATATATAAGCAAAATAGGATGGTAATTTTTGCGCGCCACCAGTAAGTTATTTTAATATTTTGCCCGTAATTCTCATATATTATATAGGTTACTAAGAAGATGGTCACTATCAGAAAATATAAGATAAACAAAATAGTTAAGAATCATTATACACAAATTATTCTCATATAGAGCACAGAATCATTCTCATATAGAGCACACATGTCGAGAATCTAAAAACAAAAAGGAGATGGTTGAGCACCATGTTCTACAACTAATTCCTAGATAATTATACACAAATGATTATAAGAACAGGGGTCACTCAGCTGCTAAAACCAAATAGTCAAGGACAACACTTAGCGATTTTACACAAAATCACAGAAGCAACCCCAGATGGCGAAAGTTGGGAGATATATTACAATGGGTTCGTCTATGATAAGGCAGATGACAACATGATGAAACTGTGAGGAATAGTATAGGCCACACAATCGACAAAGGGTAAATAAGTTCAATCCATGTTGTACCACACAACCCAACATCAATACATAAAAGCACCACATGTTCAATTAGAACTAACACAGTCATAAGGTTATTACAAACAAACTTAACAGGAGTCGCATGGCGATCAAGATGAACTTAGTCTAGGCACCAAGTGCACACCCTTGCCACAAACAACATAACGTCAAAGGGGAAGGTCAACCAGGTTCATCGTCACCAATCTCGTCACCGACCTCCAGCAGATGTAGGATCATTCAAAAGTATGTCAATCATGGCCACCATGGAAGCAGCATTTCTGGAACAAATTCACAGTTAGAACAAAATAACCCTGCAAGATGGTGCATCTAGTCAGGCACACCAGGTCTAACAGGTTTGAGGAGTGTATATCATTCATACCTGACGTAACCTGGAGCATTCTTTCCCCTGGTGGACCAGCCACAACTCTCATATATTGTGTTCTATGCCTCTCTTTATCCCTCTGATTAGGACGTGTAAAATATCCCAAGTAACATACTTAGTGATTCATTGGTATAGCATATGATTCCTAGAGAACTACATGGTACAGAGAAATGAGATCATATTTTTATTTAACAATATGTTTGAAATCGCAGGTCAGCATATCAATAACTTCAGCCCAATTGAGGACCATGGTATAGAAGATATAAATTGATTGAAAAGAAAACAATGATTTGGTGATTTTTCCTAGAGGCAAACAATGATTGATTATTATCTTAATTTCTTTGCCTAAACACAGAAAGGCAGAAAAGGGAAGAATCCGTGCTACAGTTAAAACCTGAATATACACATAAGAGAAACTAAATGATGCATGTGTCTAGCCCTTATGTAAGAGACAAAATCCCTGGACTAAATTATGTTTAAGAACTGAAGAAATTACGAATTGTCAAAAAAGGAAAAGAGCAAGGGCATCCTCAATCCTCGGAGTAACAGACTATTTTTTGTGCAGGGTATCATGTTGACATCATTAACTGATCCTTCCAAATAACAGTGAACTTCATTAACTGATCCTTCCAAATATAGGCAGTAGTTAATGGGCACACAGACGCAATAGGAAAACAACTGTACATCCAGCACAACAAACATCAGTCAACAGTTTGTAAACAACAAAAGCAAGCACATATAACCACACTAACTAACCACACTAACCAATCAATGAATCAGAGGACGGGAGCAAACCTGAAGACAACATGGCAACCTCAACACCTCCGCTAGCAACCAACATACCTAGCAGCACATGCAGCAATGGGATTAAGCTTGCACATGCATACTAAAATCAATTTTATCTCACAAGTCATAACAATTCATTGGCAAAGAAAGCAAGTGAACTTGGAAAGAGATCTGAGGACAGAGAACACCAGCAGTTGAAGATGCATATTGCTAGAATCATCAGGCTTAAAAATCTGCAATTTTCTAACGATTCATTTTATATAATACCACGTTTCCTGTTACTCAAACATCACTATAGAAAAGCGTCACAGAGAAAAGAAAATATATTGACGAAATATGAAAGAAAATGAAATGCGGTCACAAAACTCGCTAAAAGAACTATCCATTCATGTTCATGGATTAGTTCACAAGGATCAGGGAGTTTAATTTCTCGTTCTTAGGTCCTCATTCTAGCTTGCATTTTAACCATTCAGTACAAAAGCATAAGAAGATGATACCATTTAATACAAAAGCATAAAAATATGGTACTGGCATTCAGGTCATCAATTTCTTAGCAAGCTGATAAGAATACCATATTTTCATGACATGTGACAATTGTCACAGGTTCAGGTCCAGACTCCAGAGGCTGTAGCTGTCCTCACCTACAAACTAATAATATTATACCTCTACGAAGAAATCATCGATCTAAAAAAGTGAGGCATGCCTAAGCCGAGGTCATCAATTTCTTAGCAAGCTGATAAGAATACCATATTTTCATGACATGTGACAATTGTCACAGGTTCAGGTCCAGACTCCAGAGGCTGTAGCTGTCCTCACCTACAAACTAATAATATTATACCTCTTACGAAGAAATCATCGATCAAAAAAGTGAGGCATGCCTAAGCCGAGCACTCCCTAAACTGAGGATTCCGGCAGCGCATTGTTGAAGGAAAGAAAATGGAAATACTCAACTATAGGATCAAAATAAAATGCCCCCTGACCATAGATAACAAAATCCATAAAAGACGCTGAAAGATGGGTAAAAACAATTGGGATAATCCCATGTTTTAGCACACAACAACCCTGCAAGAGTATGGCTATATGTATGCCAAGGGTAAGCTATCGCTTAGCAACATCTAAAGATGCAAACAAACTTATGTAAAAATCCTTCATACACAGCTCAACGCTCATGATTTTTTGACTGGAACAATTAATTATACTTTTGTGAGAACTAAATATCCATACAGGGGGTGAATTAGTCATATGCACATGAACCTACAAAATAATGTAACCTCAGCAGCTTGCATTATCTAAAGATGTAAATAAAAAATAACCAGGTTGCCCTGGCAAGCAGCAATTTGGTATGAACATGCCTAAACCAAAACATCACCTCCTAAGATAAGATAAGTTACACATGCAAAAAATGCAAGTAAGAAATATATAATTGCTTGGAAGCTGTGACTATCCAAAGCAAAATTATATCATGAAGAGAAATTAAATGGGGAAGAAATATTATGTAAATTGACGTGCACACAGAGAAGAACAACAATAAAACCCGAGTATGCAAAAGCAGAGCAAAAAGCGCATGACACCAAGGCTCATTATAGAATGCTTCACCTCAAAGAGGCAAGTGGCCTTAAATAAGTGTGGAAGATGAGTACAAAATAAAAAATGCTTACTGAAATTAAACATGAACTCTCCTTGATTTTTTGTACAGAGCATACTTAAGCCTAGTAGGATAAAAATATGTGATCATACATCATGATAATGCGCATACCTTCCTTAAATCAACCTGCACTGAAAATCAACATATGATTTTCTCAGAAACACAACTAACTGAAGTTGAATAAACAGCAGAATCTCCACGACAAAGAGCATATTTACCCATATATACATATATGCACTTCAATTAAATTACTATTATGCACCATAAAACGACACTAAATGATTTATCTAACCCAAAAAACATTCATCCATTTTCCACAGGTCTAACCCAAAAAACATTCATCAACCAATAGGAAATATAACACCTGAAATTTAACCCTAGAATAATTTTAAAATATACTATTATTACTGATACGAAGAAATCATCACCTGAATAATAAAACATGGTTAAACTCACCACTTTAGGGGTGCTCGGTGAATCTTCCACTTGCTGCATCCTAAAACACAACGGTTAGAGGTTATATTATTTTCAGATGAGATGGCTCGCTAGGCTCTATATGAAGCCAACAATACAGTGAAACCCAACAAACAAAATGGCAACTTACAGATGCATATTTCCAGGCTACTAAACAAATAAGGGCATCCTCACTAATAGAAAGATCAAACATTGCTACTTTACCTCATCAAGAAGCTCAGTCATCCCTTGTCCTGCTTCCACCGCAACCGTCCAATGCGTTTTCAAGACAACCATGGTGAAGAAGCCACACACAATTAGAGAAAACTTGCCTATGAAGATCACCACAATTTCAGAAGAGTAACGTGGTATAAATCATTGCTTTGTTTAATTAGAAACTATAAAAAAAGGGACATCGTGATTGAGGAATAATGAAGTTTCATGTAGAGTTACAGAATGAGGTCCTCTATTTGTATAGTTTGGTTGTTAGTGATCTGGAACATACTGTAATCAATTCAAGGATGGGATGTACATGCTCTATATATAAAGTTCAGCTATTAGTTATCTGAAACAAATCAACACATAAGCTCAACGATCAGAGGGTGACTGAAACGCATGACCTCAAATCCATGTGGTCAACCGAGCATAGAAAGGGAAAATGTGCAGATCAAAGAGCACAAGAAAATAATAATTTCGTATCTTGTAGCAGCCCCTGAATAGTATTTCCAGGCCAGACCTAAACCTAATACATCCCTATAGTATATAAATCCCAGCATGCAAATCTATAATGCAGTGCTCACAGCGAGGCAAACATCATTTAAACTAAACCCTTGCTGAAACCTTTTATAGGAAATGGCATGCCAATTTAGCAAGGGCCAAAGAGAGAGACCTGATAGTCAAAACACATATGACGTTGGCGCTAAGAACTGGATGCTGGGAGCTGAAGCGCAGCGGAGCATCACACAACCAAACATGAATCATCCGTCCTGTCAAAGGACATCGTTAGGCAAATATACACAATAGGTAGAATTCATGCATACCAACAGAAAGGACAAAATGGGTTATCCACCTGCTGACCAATGAGCCTTTGGGAAACAGACACTGCAAGAAGCCCAGCGAGACCTGTTTGGGACCTACAGAAGGTAAAAAACATGCTGACCCAGTGGAGGGAGGTGCAGAGGAAGACGTAGCTCCTCCCGAACCTCCGCTGTCGTCAGCTCACACCATATTCATTGATCCGTCTAATATTTCTTTCCGAGCTGCCACAAGAAGAAGGGATCCTGAGAGAGGCGCTCCTGTTTATGACAGTCAGGAGTCCTCGATTATTGCAATGAAACTGAAATTATGCATAGAATAAAAGTACGCTGCTGTATTATGTCAATCAGGGAAACACCTCAATAGTGGCTTTCTTCAAATGTTTACAGTATATTGTATACAACAATTATGAAGAGCATGTCAAGATGAAAAAGAAGGTTACCGTCACAATTGAAGTGGTAGTTGGTGATTCACTGACCCTCCAGCTCCATCCTTCTTCTCAATACAACATTAGAAAGGGCTGAACAACAGATAAGAACACAATACACCTTAAGAAATGTACTCTTATAAAGCCACTAAAGGAATCAATCTTCAGGTCATCACACATCAATACTGTATGCAATCAACCTTCTATTATTAAAACAAATAAAATAGGCAAATGATCATATGCAAACAAAACAGAGGAAGAACCAGTGACCTTAGTTTTTCTGCAGTTAGTGAATCTTCCACTTGCTGTCTCCACATCACATTCACGGCGCTTAGCTGAAAGAATTTATAAAATGGTAAAAGGTTGTCCACAATCCAAAAAATTGATTTCTAGATGAACTCATTATAAAATGAAACCTAGCCCATGCTAAGAAAACCGGATTATATGTTAATAATAAAATCCACCTTCATGCGATTTAGCAACATCTTGAGTTTCTTTCTCAATTAACTGACAGCTCTAGATAAGTTTACATGCTAAAACTCCAAAAGAAAATTATTCAAGCTTGAGACAATGAATAAATCACATCTCACTGAAAGAAGAAAAAATGTTTCACGTTCATGCAACAACCCCTGCATACGCACTGTCCACATGAGTCTGAAGTATATAAATATGAAGTCATATATTGAGCTAATTAATTTTCACACACGGCCATAGCACACATCACGTAGAGGCCAAAAAGACGCTGCCTGCATCTAAAAGAGAAATTGAAAAATAATGGGAAAGTTGAGAGAGATTACCAGGTCAGTGTGCTGCTGCCTCCCTGCGTGCTCCCCTTGCCACCGGTCGGTGCGCTTAGGACGTCATTCTAAAAATTGACCGCAAATATTGGTTATGGGTCTCAAAGCAAGATATACACAGAATGAAAAGTGACATATTCTCTCTGTTAAATAAAGGGCCGCACCACACAAGCATGGTATAAATTTCTTGTTGCAAGCTAGATTACATATCCCTATATTTAAAAAATGGGCCTACTGCATTCTTTCTTTTCTTACATAACCAGACAGACAATGAACCTGTAAGCAATCTAGAAACTACACAATCTAAAGACCACTGACCTAGCAATCCAGCAACTGCGTAATCTAAAAACCTATACCCACGGCCATCAAACGCGGTGGGCAAAACAAAACGTTTTTTTGACCTGGGAGCTGCCTCTACCTCTACGCATCACCACCCAATGGGGAAATTGATTTTTGCACTCACCTCAAACCAGCATGTCATGTGGATCAACGAATCCAATAGAAGAGCAGATCGCAGCAGCAACTGCAGAAAGAGAAAGGGGCCACAATCGATCAAATCAAAGAGCACAGAAAAAGGAGAAGATCCTCTTGATTTTTGCACTCACCTCAACAGAACTTCCTTTGGAGCAACGGATCCTACAGAAGAGAAATCACAGCAGCAACTGCACAAAGAGGAAGGTCACCATCGATCAAATCGAACAGTGCATCAAAAAGAGGAAGAAATGGAGAAGATCCGCCGCAGCCTACCTCGACCAGCGTCGGCTGCGCTGCTTCCTCCGGCCACCGGCCACTCCTTGATGAATCACTGCCCCCTCGTGCGAGGACGGCTGCCTGCTCCTCCTCCGTCCCTTTGCCTCTTTGCACGAGGGCTCGACTTGAGTAGGCACCGGTGGCGGCAGCACGGGATGGATGCTCCTCGACGGCAAGGACGGCGGCGCTGCCATGCTTGGGGATCTGGACGGACGGCAGCACGCGGGGAGAACGGAGCGGACGGGATTGGGGAGAAGAGACGCGAGGGGATTGGGGGAGAGAGGCGTGGCTGGGGATTGGCGGCTAGGGTTTCTACATGGGGCGCAGCTTATATACCGCAGGGTAAAATGATGATTTTGCCCATAGAAAATGGACGGCTCAGATCGACGCGGGTTTTGACTCTCTGATCGGACGGCTCGCGGTGGCCAGTCGCTGCGAGGAAATCAGTGTGCACCGAATTTCCAGCCACCAAGTCGATGACAGGTGGGACCAGGGACAGTAAAAAAAACACCACTCGATCAGACGGCTGAGATCGCATCAAGTTTCTATAGGACGGCCAGCATTTGCTGAGCTCTGAGGAGCACCGGTCTCTAGCCAAGGATGTTATCTTTAGATTCATGATTTCTAGCCTTTTTTGGTATTGCACAATGTCTAGAATTGATGATTTATGTTTGCAGATGAAAATAAATTGTTTATATATGTTGTTTACAAATGGAAAAACCTTTCATTGGGATGCCATAATGTAGAGTTGCCAAATCTAAGTGATGTAATTTTCTGATTATGCTATATTTCATCATGTAAGACTTTGTTTATGTTTTTAACCATTTGTATTGGAATAATGCACGTATGAAACATGCAAATTGAATTACAATTTTTGAATTGATCACCTATTTATACTATTCATTTGGCAAAAAATCCGCGGTACAACATTTTTGTTGCAGTATGCCCTCCAATATATTTCTAGATTCGCCATTGGGTTGGTAGGGCATACCTCGAACAAAGCCGACTAGGGTTTTCAACCCCAGGTTACAATCATGTCTGATCTCTCCCAGAGCTGAAGCTAAATAGAGAAGAAAGTAAAAACAAACTAGTACGCTGTTGATGAGCTGCTAAAGCGACATGTTGTAAATTAAAGTAATCTTGCCGGATTTCAAACATAGATGCCTAGACGAAATTCATCCGTTGGATTGACGATGGATGCTCCACGAGTTAGAGCGAAGACGCAAATTAGAGCCGCTTCGATGTAAAATCAACGGCTGATAACGCCCCGGCACGGAAGAAAGACAACTAGCTGACGAAGAAAGCTTGGTCGACACTGCTTCAGACATAGTCTGGGCCTCACACTAGCTAAACTGATTAGAACATGCAGCTAGTGTAATTTGCGAGAAACGTGTTTGGTGCTTAGATAAATTAAATATTGACCGACGCACCATAATAGTCAACCACATTTTTTTATAGAAAAAGAGCATATATTAATATCGCGGAAATATCAGTTACACCAAACCTCTACAGCAACGCACTGCTCTAGCGGCATTACAGATGCACACAGGCAAAAAAGAAAGAAAATTTACAAAAAAGAAAAGTCACGCTACAGTGATCTATTCCTTGCAATAGCAGTACTAACACCACCAAGACAGTACCAGAAGTTCAGCTTCTCCCAAAGCGACGCCTCCAAAAAGATAACAGTGCACAAGCGCCATCGTCACCCGATCGTGGATCTTAGGTTTTCACACTGAAGAAAAATTCTCGCTCTCAAAACAATGTCTTCAACAAGTACATTGCCAGACACAACCAATTAAGACCAGACCTTGGATTTTCACCCTGAAAGTTAAGACTTCGAACTTCTCCTGTACAGTCGCCCCCACTCGCATGCTGCTGCTCCAAGTGACAAATCACCAAGCCAATTCCTCATCGCCACCAAGATTTGAACCATCATTGCTAAACCTCAGATCTCGGCTTCCATGACAATCTCCGCCGGCACCACGGAACGAGAACGTGCCCCATGATATTAACATCCAGCAGTACTTCGAAGCGCTCCCCTTTGAAACCAAACGGTCAGAGAAAAACACGGGTACGCATGACCGAGTACCACCCGATCCAGTAATCTCCAAGCATGAATCGCCCAATGGAGCGCCGTCGGAGCCTTCCAAAACACGACACTTCAATCAGATCGATGGGGACAAGCATCAGACAAATTTTCGTCTTGGTGTGAGAGAAATCCTAGAACCGCCGCCATTATTCAATCCAAGCCAGCAGCCCCCACGCGACCAGCCGGAAGTAGAGGAGAAGATGGTCCTGCCCGTCGCCAAAAGCCCGCCAAGACCAAGCACACAGCCGCCGCCACAGCTCCAGATCCAATCGACCGAGGCCTGCTGCAGCCGCCCGCCATGGCAGCTACGCGTCAGCGCCGCTGAGGAGATCCTCAGATCCGCGCTCAGCGCCGCCGCCACGGCACCTGCTCCTCCACAAGCCGCCAACCGCACGCGTCCGTCGCCACAAGGTCGCCGCTCCGCCTCGTCGCCGCTGTGTTCCTCCTTTGCCCTCTGCCATTTAGCGAGACGGGCGCCGCCACCGCCGCCAGCGCTGGCGGCGGCAGCGGCCGGGGGGGGGGGGGGGGGCGGCCGGAGGGTGTGGCGGCTAGGGTTGGATGGGCGCCTCTGGTGTCGTCCAAGCGGAGGCGACACGAGAGGTCTTTTTTCCGTCTGTTCACATACGAACTGTACAGCTGGCTAGATACATATAACGAGAGATAAGAACGAACTGTACTGGCTAGATACATAATAACGAGATATCAGAAATATTCCTTTCGTACCAAAATATAAGATGTTTTATCATTTTTTGGATTCATATGTAACTAGAAATGTTTTAGTGCAGAACGGCACCGACAGTTTCCTTTCCCCTCTCTCCTGCGACTCGCGAGGCGAAAGGGAGAAAGTTTCGTCCCCTCGGTCCGCCGCCGGTGAGGCCGGCTGTTCCCCTCCCCTCCGTCTGCTGCTCCGGTGGCGGGAGGGTAGGGGAACTCCGGTCCTCTCCGTGCGGTGTGTACATAGTAGGGTTAGGTCTTCTGCTGGCGGCGCTGTGGAGGTGGAGGCGGCGCCGGCGAGAATAATGGTGCTGGAGCGTAGTCCTCTCTACGCCGGCGTTCTTCGGGACTCTGGCGTGGCGCTCGCAGCTCTTGGTGCTCCTAGATCCTCAGATCTGGGGAGATCTTGCTGCCTTCGAGCGGATGGCGTGGCGACGCCGTCGTCTGCTCTCCGTTGGCTTTTGTCCCTCCTCTCCGTCGTCATCGGGTCGTCGTCTTCTGCGGCGGCTCTGGGAGTGTGAGGTGCTGGTTCTGGGTGAGTTCCTCTGTCTTTTCTCTGTCCGGCCGTGGTGGCAAGGGGAGATGGGGGTGGTGGGGCTCGATCCCTTTTTGGTTACCATGGTGGTGGTGGTGGTGGCTCTCTGCGGCGACTTTGCTCCGACCGGCCGTGGCGGCGAGGGGACGGATCGTCTGGAGAGCGGGTGATCTTGGTGGCTGGCCTGACCGATGTGGAGACGGCGGGAAGCTGGGTGGTTTGTGGAAGAAGGCGTCTTGGTTGTGTGCGTTCATCGAGCTGGGTGTTCGTCACGGTGCGGCGGCCGGTTCTGCAGTCTTCTACTTCATGTGGAGGTGCTTGTCTTCTCGGGAATGGAGGTACGGCGGCTCCGGCGGAGGTTAGGTGTTTGGGGAGCTAGGGTGGATCCGTCTATGTGTTCTTCGGGTTGCTTGGGGGTGTTTAGTGCAATTTTCTAGGTTGAGTTGTAATTTATGGTTACTTCTGGACCTTTTTGTAAGTTGTACTGAGCTACCTAATATATGCGTCGGATCCTGTTCAAAAAAAGAAATGTTTTAGTGTAAAATTCATGTCCATAATAGTCAACCACATACGAACTGTACTGGCTAGATAGATATAACGAACGAGAGATCATAACGAAATGTACTGGCTAGATACATAATAACGAGAGATCAGAAATACGGAGTACAATTCTCCATGAGATCAGTTTGGTGCATGGTTAGTGTGTGGAGAAATGGTTTGTATGTGGATGTTCTTGGTGTTTATATGAGGATGTTGGATGTGTCAAAAAAAAAAAAAAGACAGATACTGACACGAACACGAACAGATTTAGGGTAGCGGGCCGTACGTATTTCAGTCAGATACGGAAACCTCCTAACCTAAGCGGTGATTAAATAGCGGGGAGATCTACGAACGGAAAATAATCGTCGATGGCGTCAGCGCTTCGGTTCGCGGCGAGGAAAATCTGCAGTCGACCACCGCAGCCGCGTGTTTGGGCGGCCGCATCGGCGGTTGTCAAAGAGGAACAGCGAACGCTGCTGCCAAGGATTAGCCATGGCGGGAGCTCGCTTCGTCGGTTCAGCTCCTCCGAAACACCAAATCTTCTTAATAACGACAAGGTATTTACTCCGTTCCCTTGTCCCGTGCAATTCGCTTTTAATCATCCCTTCAAACCGTAATTCTATCTGTAATAAATTCATTATGTCAGAATTCTGATATTACTTACGTACTATCTAAGTTTCTTTATACTGCCATTGCAGCACCTGTGCTGTGACGCTAAATCAGGCCTTGACAAACGAATAAAGGAGAAGAAACATGAGCTCCTCGAGCTGCTTCGTCTGAGGGAAGGTGGATCTTCCATGGGGAATGAGCAAAAGGAGCTGGTACAGTTGCTTCGGCAATCTGATAAGAGGGTCTTAGAAACTTACTGTAATATAACAGCGGGGGCGATATTAGCGGCAGCAGTAACCGTGTTAGGCCCCGCTTGGTATGTCGGGAGAAATTCCGGACCGTAATATATCTTGAACTGCCTGCGGGATTTTTGGCAGGAGCTCCTGAGGTCCGTGGAAATTTCCCCCGTTTTCCTTAAAATACCGCCATCCCAAGCGCGGCCTTAGGGGGTTACCAGTTTTTCTTTCCGCTGTAATAGGACAATAATAGTTAGTGTTGTAAGATTGACAATTTGTGCTGATTATGGTAGTTGTTTATCATCCCCTGGAACTTTTTTGCGAAACATAGTACTACACTCACCCTTATGAACGCATCGTACGCACACCTACCCCTATGAGCAACTCTGAAAGACTGAGCTGGCGGATCAAGTCTTGAGATTGACGAAGTCACCACGGGCATCTCGCTTTCCACGAGAACGTCGCCTCACACTGAAAAATATTCTGCCTAGTTTGAACTCTGGTGGGCTGGGGTACAACAAACCTCCTAACCATCCTGCTATAGACAGGTTCTCATCACCTTATAAGAATTTATATGAACGTCGGTCTCCCACTGAAAAATATTCCGCCTAAATTCTCATAAAGGTGATGAGAACTACTAGTAGCATGATAATACACGTGCATTGTTTTTTTTTCGAGAATAACGGGGGGGGGGGGGGGGGGGGGGAATCCCCACCGCTTGTGGCATTCATTCGAAAAGAGCATGGCGGGCCATGTTCTTACAACAGATGAGAAATTACAGGGGATACAGGGGAAGAGAATACACCGAAAATACAAGAAAAATACAACTAGAAAAGAGACAGCAAGAGCCGCCAAGAGAGTCACAAGAGGTGAGGGGTGCAATCTAGAATCACAATGCCAAGACTCGGCAATCAGCCTCACGCACCGCACCGACGTACGACTCAAACCCCACGGCACAACTGAGGAGCAACACCACCATCATTGGCGAGTGACAAGCCTAGCACCTAGCACTAGCCTAGACAGGGAGCTTCGCCACGAAGGTCGAGACGAAAGCAGGTGGGGGAGACATACATTGAGTCGTCATTGAGCAAAGGTGAGTCGAGAGGCGACCAAGAGCACGAAGCTCCCGCACCGCAACAGCAACCACTGGAGGGTCTTGGGCAAGCACATCCAAGTGTCCGAGACCACGGGAAGGCCAGCCGAAGCGAGACACACCGCCGTCGGCCCCAAACTGGCCGCACCAACGCCACCAGACGCAGCACCATCACCACACATAGCAACATAAACCATCTTTTTTTATCTCCAAGATGACGTCTCCAGAGAGAATGTGTTGTATACACAACACCGTCATCCGACCCGGCAAGCGGGATCCTAGGTTTTCACCCGGAGACCAAAATGTAGGTGCTGGAGCTCCACAACAGCACCTCCTCAGAGGAAAACGGCACAAAGGCGCCGCTGCCATCGGCACGACGAAGTCGTTGCGGGGCTCTCACCCGGAGCTAGAGCACAACCACAAAGATGGCAGACGATCCACATCAACGACCGCCGCAACCAGCCACACCTTGCGGAGCCTGCCGGCGGTCTCAGCCATCAACACAGGCAACACCTCCACCAGGGCCACCGGACGCAACGCCAACCCCCGCACCCGCCGAGCACCATGCTTGCAAGGTCGGAAGAGCGCTCCCCATGGCCGGGATCCACCATCGACCACGGCCGGAGCTCTGCAGCACGCGCCGACGCGCCCCACGCGCGCCACCGCATCGGCTGCCGGAGGGCAGGAGAGCACCATCGTAGACGACGCGACGTAGAAGCGCTCGGCCCATTCTGGGCCCAGATCGGGCCCTGCGGGCCGCAGCCTGCGGTGGTCCGCCAGGCAGGCGGGAGACGACGGGGAGCTCCACGAGCTGCGCCACTCGCTGCGGACCTCGCCGTCCGTACGGCCGAGATCGAGCGGCCGAGCACCGGAGCCTCCCCGGCGTCCTCTGTCCACGGCGCGAGGCAGGCGCGACGAGGGACTCGTCTCCACCACGCCAGGAGCCCCGCGAGCACGAGGGACGCCGCCGCCACCGCACGGGGACGGGGAAGACCGGCGCCGCAGCACCCTCTGAGATGCGACGCGGGGCTGCGGGCAGCAGATCCCCCGCCGCCCCCATCACCGGCGGCGCGCGGCGTTTGTCCGGCAGCCGCCTCCGGGGATGGCGAGGGAGGGGGGCGAGGAGGAGTGGGGTGGCGGCGGAGGTTTTTTTAGGGTCCCCCCCCCCCCCCGGTCGCCTGGAGGGGGCGACGCGAGGAGGACGACGCGACCTGGGTCGCCTGCGGCATCATGCTGCACCATACACGTGCATTGTTACGAAGTCATGCACAACAAACCTCCTAACCATTCTGCCATAGGCAGGTTCTCATCACCATATGAGAATTTGTATGAACGTCGTCTTCCACTGAAAAATATTCCGCCTAAATTCCCATAAAGGTGATGAGAACTACTAGCATGATAATGCACGTGCGTTGTTAGTTTGTTACGGAGACGACATCATGGATGACGAAGTCATGCACAACGAGGGGGCAACTTCAATGGCGCAAGAGAATAATGATTAGTGTTGCAGATTGAAAATTTATACTAGTTTTGGAATTTGTTTATCACCCCTTTGATCTTGTACAGAACTTTATAAGTTTTATATTTATTACTGGAGTTTCTACTAGTTGTGAAGCTCTGCAGGTACCCGACTTCAGACAAGCTCCTTGAATCGGATGTCAAGATCAAACAGTCAAAAAATAGTCTAAAACTTGCAGAGCTTCACATTTGCTCTTGAAATAGAATTCTACAGATATATGCTAAATAATACGATACGAAAACTCACCACCTTCCGTGAAAAGCTTTATTCCCATCTTCACTCACTCGTGGTCCTTGCCGGACTGGGATCCTGTGATGTAGCCAACGGTGACGTAGGCCTGCTGACGTGGGGTCATAAGTTGCCAACTTGCCATGATGCATTGCCCTTGTTCACCAGCCGGGGCTGAGGTAGCTGGCCAGCAGGGCGGTAGCTGAGGTAGCTGCAGCAACGGGTTATTACATCACTCTACCTCGATCGGAAGAAGCAGCTTGGATCCTCCGACGAGCAGCCCGGGAGCCCTCGGTTGCGCCGCGGCTATGGGGAGCTTACGACGTGGGTGGCAGACTGAGATTGAGCCGCTCTTTATTTGTTATCAGGGGATTTATTTTGGCTATCGTGCAGGCAGCGGCGGCGCAGAGGACAGAGGGAAGGTTGGGCTACCGGCTTTGGAAGTCGCGCTCGCGTTCCCGCAGGCCACGCCGGTGTCCCTGTTCCCTCCCGCCGGTGAGATGGTCGGCTCTGTTTCATTTGATTTGCTTCCTTGACCCTTTTGTTTTCATTCAGATTGTTTCATCTTTAGGCAACGAGAGACTAATAAAAAATTATTCGAATTTTCACTAAAGTAAACGTGATATGCTTGTCTTGGACTTATTGATCATTGGATTGCTCTAAAGTAAACGTGATATGCTTGTCTTGGACTTATTGATCATTGGATTGGTCGCTTTCACAAGTATCTGCAACTTCGACTGTACTGCCAAGCTGAATTAGACATGTTGTTTTCTGAAATTCTTGTCACAAAGTAGTTGGATTTGGATCCACTCATCCACTCACAATTTATTAAAGAGAAAATATAAAAGCAGTTGCTCTCTCGTTCCACATCTTACACAGCCTACTACACAAATTAATTTCTTGTCAGTTTATATCATGTCAACATTTTACAGTCCAGGATACTTCACAAGATCGTTCACCTCATCTACATATTATCTTTGACATTAAGAGATTAGCTACTAGTGGTAGAGATTGTAACTTTGTAAAAGTGGATCGTGGGCAAGTTAGGGTTAGCCACTGCCTTGCCAATTGGGCAAGGACAGAGCATCAAACTTTATTTATGTTCGTTTCAGGTCCGGATATTTTTGTTCGGGAACTTGAGTTGGAACAGTCTGTAAACCCTATTGCTTAATAGATCTGGTTTTACCCGCAAAAAAAAACATTTTACAGTGTTTTTCGTTTAAAATAAAAAGTGTTTGTTTCAGACTTTGATTACTAAATCTTAACCTGTACCATATGAACTATGCCCTGTGCTACTACACATTATCTTTTTGTATCAACTAGTTGAATGCCCGTGCGTTGCAACGGGTACGGATTTGTAATTATTTTCTCTTGTCATACATGCAAAATATAGGTATATAATATTGCATAAACAATGAGATTCTACTTTTCTTATAATGCCATTCAATAAACTATAATTTGACATCACATGTGTAGTAAACAACAATTCCAACAATTATCTTTTATTGACTAAGATCCACTTTGCTCACATCCCAGAGACGGCTTCAAGTAATAACTTTCGTAAATCTCGAACCTGGATTGGTGTTGTCTGGTGGCCAAGGATTGTTCTAGGCTAGAATTGCAACCTAAAAGTAATGATCGGTTTACAAGCTTTGAGATTTAATTTTGAAATGAAAATGAATTTCCTCTACTTCAGGTGGGTAAAGTTAGCCTCAAAGCTAAAATGGTGTTTGGTCTATCATGCTGAAAGATGCCGAACTTCAAATATGACTTTTTATTCACGAATTAAATTTATGCTATTTGGGTGAATTAAACTTAATCAACTCAACTCCTGAATATAGTTGTTGATAGCTGGTTTCCGTCAAATTAATTCCCTAGGCTAGACTGCTGAATGCCAATTTAGGTAGTAGCAATAAAATTTAGTACTGGTACGTCGGTACAACATCTGTATGTTGCAGTGGAAGGTCATATGAGTGTGAGGTAGAGTGATATGGATCCACCATCATTTTTTTCATTCCAAAGCCTACGCACGACCAATTCCAAAGGAGGGATTGGTTGTCAGAATACAAAATTTAAGGCTAAACCGAAATTTCATAGGAGACCAGCTGGAAAACTCGACAACATTGCAGACATGGGCTGAGCAGGAAACTGGGCGAGAGAACACCAAATATGAAATATGTCCACCGATCACCACCGCAAAACTGAAATACCAATGGAAGAATCACAACAGAGTGATTCTGAAAATCCTAGTTTCAAATGCATCTCTCCGATGAACAAGGAGATATTAACAATAGTATAGAGTGATGCGAATATTTCGAGTCAGTTCATCAGGTGGTCTGGCAAGCAAAGCATGCAGACCACATAAATAATAGCACATATAATATTACAGGCTAAAACATCATCCTTCTTGACCATCACCCCTTGTTCTAAGCAACCACTAAACTTGGTTGATGCATGCTTATAGGACAGAAACATTCCACATTACAAGATAACTCATGTTGTTGTACATTTACCCTTTTCCAAGATATGCTGGACTTGCAGATGAGAAAAACCTACCCCATATCACTGCTTTTCTACATTGTACGCCCCCATGGCCATTTGCTAAACTCTGGGTTCCAATGCAAGGGTAATCTTCTTCCTAAGTCCCAGAAAGAACTGCACAGGTATGTAGAGAAACAATGTTTAAACTATAATTATAATTCATGAACTTTTGGGCCCCTAAAACTTATGACTTCGTTGCGAGAAGTACAACAATCCCGTACCACTTGTTTTCCCCTTGTGAATCTGTAATCATAAATTCATAATGCACGTCCAAAATCATGTGTATAAGAAAATTTTGGGCCTAATCTGCTACTTCACGGAGGAATGCCCAGGTTGCTGCTGCCGTTGGTTAATGTACCCCGAGTCTGAATTCAGACCGTGTGTTCGACCTATAAGCATTGTAACAATAGAAAAGCTGCAACATAGCACAAGATATACCTTATGTAATGTTGTGTTTGATCCCATCGCTTCTTTTCCACATTTTATGAGAAGACCATCGCCCCCTCACGAGCTCCCTTGAGAGCCCCCTCCTTTCTTGTACCTGCAAATGCTTTAACAATTGCAGTCAGGGATGTATCAGAGTACATGATTACGTACATATGTACTACCAGTATATACAATGAAAAAGGCAAACCAGATCCTCCTATCACCCTTCTATTCTCAGTTCACAAGTAGATTTTTTTTCTAAAGATAAATGTCCATTATAGCTTTTGTTAAAAAGACAGCTGATAAGAATTCTGTGTAAAAGCGCTTAAATAGGTACGAAAACCAGGCAAAGGTACCGCACAACCATGTTGGATTATCTATAGTTAATCAAAATACACCAAGCATAGCATAGCAGGATCTAGTTTTGTATTATCAATATCTAAACTAATTAACCATCAAAGTTCTAATTATAATTAAATGGCATGCGTCTTCTGCCAAGTTTGTCAGAATCAAAACCACAATATTAGCAATACTTTTTGTTTCTTCAACACAAACAAGGACAATTACATTTTGATGGTAAACAGTTAGATCTCATTTTTCTAATTTCTGAATTACACGAGAAAGATAGTAAATTCCATAGAGTTAACTTATGTGAAGCTCGGATAAGATAACATAAATAAACATCACAGGACTCATGAAAACATATTGATAGCAAGATAAATTATAAGGAACCAAGATCCAAGTGACTAATACAACAAAGAAATATTTGATAAAGGTGTGTTATTTAGTCAAATTCTTGTAAGAGAAAAGGGCCTGCCAACAACTGGACTCACCATCGGATTGAAACTGATAGCTCCCCATCCTTTTATTCTATTCCAAGTCTTGCTTAAACCATCTTAATTTCTGCATATAAAACATGGCTCACTGGTATTAATTTTCAACAATTGAGAAAAGGATAATGATGCTCATCGGAAATCATTTGTCTTTCTGTGAAGCATTCTGATAAACACATGACAGTCAATTTAAAAATTCCGCGTGTACGCTGGTGGATGCAGTACCTTGAGAGTAGTTGAGGCTGGAGACCACGATGCAAAGGGAGGCGTTAATCCTCAAGTAGCAACTGTACCTAGCTTCTAATAATCAAGCTTGGCAATTATCTCCAAGCAATCTGCAGTATCTACATGAGAAGAAAAGTCAAACAACACAATTTAGTAGTTCAGATAAATAAATTTACGGGTTACAAACAACACAATTTTCACAACATGGAGATCTTCCGAACGAAATATTGCACAGAAACACTTGTCGCATTTTATAAGAACAAAACTGAAAAGACAACTATATCTTTGAAGGAAGTAACATATTTACAAACTGAATTTGCAGCTATACATGATTTTGTCTAAGAATACCTCCGTAGACCCTGTAAACAAGATCTCAGACAATAAAACTACTACCAGAACAGTGGATGAATCATTTTGGCACCTTATTGTACAAGGTCGAAAACATTGTACCATTATTTCAAGTTTGAACCTCCTATTGACATTTCCTTCAGTTGCAAACAACATGATACTTCATATTTTCCAAATGTAACTTTTTTGCAGAGAAATTTTCAAAATTAACCAAGCTGAAACAACCAAGCCCAGCAGCTACATGACCGTAGTCATGTTTACTGATGCTCCCTCAAATAGGATAAGTATCAAAAGAACATAATGTAAATATACACTCTTCTTAAATTTAAAAGGTGCTAACCCAGTAAACTATCCTTGACAATTATCAGTGTCACATAATAGCAAGCCTAGCTTCAAAGTAAGGAATGTATATCATGATAAGATAATAATATGCGCACATTCAGAAACTTGGCACACACAATCAACTGACCAGAAAATAAGATAACACAACCTTACCTCACATGTGAAGATATCCAGATTTGTCGGTTTGGTGCTTGCTTGTTTACAACATGTCTCCCTAAATCTCCGCACCTTGAAATAATCCTTGGTGCTTGCTTGATTCTTAAATTCAGGAAAATGAACAAAATAATATCAGTGATGCAATGCGCGAAAGGATGCAAAAGAGAGAGGACATTTCCTGGGTTGGAAAATCTCCTAGCCTTGAAATAATCATGAGTTGGAAAATGAGGATGACGAGACAGTACTATTCAAAAGGCAAGACATCTGACCCAGTAAACTTGGTGGCTTCTTCTTCATGTAAAGAGAGAGCACATTTCCTGGGTAAATTGCTGCCTGCATGAAACATGTTGGATAATGAGCTGTTCTCTTCTGGCACTTGCAATTTCGAATTTATACTGAAGAAACTTATATGTGGTGTTCATGTAGAATTTATACCTTGGTGACGCTCACTCCATAATTCTTCTCACGAATTTCTCTAGTAGCTCTCTCCGAGTCATATAAGAGAACAGGAACTGTCAAGTACATCCATCCATGTGGAATCACATCCGAAATTCCAATTTCAGTTTCTATGCACGAACTTTAAATTCACAAAATAACTACTCTTGCCCAATAGATGCAGGAACAATACCGTTTTCTTGTACCGCTGCTTTGTGGGGAATATGAATTAGGAGTGCATCACGAGGAACAAATCCGCAGGTGACGGCGCAGCCACGAACGCCACAATGTTGAGGACGCCGCAGATTTGTTAGGTTCAGTGCACGGTCTCGCCCAGGGTGGGCAGGTCGCTGCACGTCGCGTACACGCGGTTGTTCGAGAACATCTCCGCCGCGGACACGCGCGCCGGCGCCGCGACCACCGCCACCACCACCACGAACTCGAACCGCACAAGAGCCCGCACGACGGATCAACAGGGTTGTTGCTGCAGACACCCTGCCCTCGGAGGACGGCGAATCTCTGGGCTGGAGGACTTAACGGGGATTCTGGCCAAGATAGCGCGATGGGGGATGGTTGTGCAGCAGGCCGAGATCGAGATCGAACCGGACTCGACGGCCTCTTGGCGCTCGGCGGATCTAGGGAAGCGATCTTCGCCGTGTTCCTCGACGCAGAGGCTCGGGGATAGGGAGTGGGGCTTGGGGGGATCGGGGCGCGGAGTGGCGTGGCGTTGGTGGCCGGCGAGGAGGAGCAGGCGGCGGGGACGGAGGAAATGGAGAGGAGTCAAACATCATTTGTATTCTATTAATGAAAAACGGGGACGGCGGCGGGGACGGAGGAGATGGTGAGAACTGCGGGTTGATTTATAATTTTTCGAGGGACTAAAGTGAGAAACTGCCGCGACATACGACGGACGACGGCAGGAGTCAGGACACTCCATACTTTTGTAGTAGAGATTGTTGCTTGCAGTGTCAGACTACTACCAGCTTGATGATTTACTCATCGATGAAGAGAAGGCGCTTAGAAATAAAGTCCGTGCTATTTCAGAGAAAGAAATCACACCCATTATGACCGAAGTATGTCCTTACTCCTTACTGCTAAACATCCCAACCCGTTTCATGTTCTCACAGAAATAACATATAATCTGGAGTAGTTTTACCGTGCAACCTGAAACCTTGTTGTACATACTGCTCCTAGCTGTGTCTTGTCATATTTGGATGTCTAATGTTCTTTGCGCTAGCTGTTGTGCTCAACTCAGCTAATGCCTGATGTGTCATAAACTTTGTTGTTTTTATTCTGCAGTACTGGGAGAAAGCAGAATTCCCATTTCATGTCATTTCCAAACTTGCAACTCTTGGCTTAGCCGGTAGTACAACGAAGGTACAAACCACTCAATCTTTTATTCATGCTATACCCTGTAATGTTGGATTTGATCCACATGCACAATGTTATAATTTGTCTTCATTTAAGAATTTTGCGACGTTACAGGGATATGGGTGCCCAGGACTCTCAATTACAGCTAGTGCTATTTCTATAGCAGAAGTTTCACGGGTCGATGCAATCTGCTCCGCATTTATTCTAGTGCACTCCTCTTTGGCAATGTCCACTATTGGTAAAGCTAGCAGATTTTCCAAAAGTTTACTTTTTGTATTTTGTTCTACTTTGACCAACAACAACAGCAACTTTTATCACGTTTTAATTATGGATCTGGTGTGAAGAACAGACCTTTGTGGATCAGAGGCTCAAAAGCAGAAGTACTTGCCATCCTTAGCTCAGTTCAAAACTGTTGGTTGCTGGGTGAGTCACATTATCCGGTAGCTTATGTATACAATATTCAATGTGCTATTATCACTATATTCTCTTCCTAAGAGTGTGTCTGATTTTTCTAGGCTTTAACGGAGCCAGATTACGGTAGTGATGCAAGCTCCTTGAAAACTTCAGCAACCAAGGTTCAATACTTATCACTGTATTTGATAAAAATAATTAACCTGTTTCTTTGCTGCCTGATTATGTAATGTTATCTTTTTTAAGGTACCTGGCGGTTGGCAATTAGATGGCCAAAAGCGGTGGATAGGTAACAGCACGTTTGCAGATGTGCTTGTAATTTTAGCTAGGAATGCAGACACAAAGCAACTGAACGGGTAATCATCATCTTGCCTTGCACTATTGTTGATAGCATTCGTTTTGATGCCATGTACGTACTTGTCAGTATGAAGTTATTTCACTGCTTATTAATGCAAAGCCACCCTGCTTGCGGATGATGAATCTGACACATTCTCTCCAGATTCATTGTGAAGAAGGGAGCTCCTGGCTTGAGAGCCACAAAAATTCAGAACAAAATTGGACTCAGGATGGTTCAGAATGGCGATGTTCTTCTGAACAAAGTATTTGTCCCAGAAGAAGACAGATTAACAGGCATCAACTCATTTCAGGATATAAGCAAGGTACCGGACATCACTAACTTCCCCACTCTCTGTTCCTACTGGAATGTGCTGCTTGGTCATGTAATCCTAGTTGTTAATTCTCTTGGACTGCTGACACAGGTTCTCGCGATGTCACGTATTTTGGTGACATGGCAGCCAATTGGCATATCAATGGGCGTCTACGACATGTGCCATAGGTGGGTTTCTCATCTCTCTTTCACTGTTTGCAATAATCTTTCTACCAATCAATTCCTATTTGACTTGCATATCTGCCTGTGGGCAGGTATTTGAGAGAAAGGAAACAGTTTGGAGCTCCACTTGCCGCCTTTCAGCTCAACCAAGAAAAGCTTGTCCGGATGCTCGGCAACATCCAGGCAATGGTTCTTCTTGGCTGGCGCCTGTGCAAGCTCTACGAGTCGGGCAAAATGACACCAGGCCATGCTAGTCTAGCCAAGGTTCGTGAATTGCAATGTGGCTAACAAATGGTATCCTTGTTTACATTGCATGTTGTTGTTCTTGTATGTAGATTATACTGATTAACAGTTGAATCCAGGCATGGATATCGAGCAAGTCAAGGGAGGTAGTTTCTCTAGGTCGGGAGCTTTTGGGGGGCAATGGGATCTTGGCTGATTTTCTGGTAGCGAAGGTAAAGGGAACTAGCATCTCTAACATGGTAGATTGGATTAGAGAATTTAAGTTCCTGTTCTGATTTTCAGTGGCTAATTATTAGCCACATATAGTATCACGTGTCATCTCCATTTTTTTTGTCGCTCATAACAATCTCAACCGTTGCAGGCATTCTGTGATCTGGAACCAATTTTCACGTACGAGGGTACCTATGACATCAACGCCCTGGTGACTGGAAGAGAAATCACTGGGATCGCGAGCTTCAAACCTGCTGTGTAAGCGAAAGCTCGGCTGTAGTTCTGAACGATATAGCATGTACTCGCCTCAAAGAGCAAGGAGAGGCGATTAGGGTTCCTCGTCTTCTGTCGGCGCCACCGCTGATCTGCCCCGCCTCTGTGACCTTCGGGCCATGCAGGCGCGGTGGATCTCGGCCCTTGTCGGCGGGAGGGCTCCGTTTTTTTCGTGTTTTAGTGTCTAGGTTTGTTGGTGCGGCGCTCTGTTTGTGGCGGCAGCGCTTCTTGTAATAATGTCTTCCTGGTTTCAGCCCCATCTCGGTGGCCACATCGAGAAGGTTGTGGGAGTGGTGTGGTTCTCAAAGAATTCTTCTTACGGTGACGTTCTCCGGATCGTCATGGAGTTTCATTGGCGGTTCATCATTCTTTTTCGGCTCCTGGACGGATGTGTTCTTCTTGACTCGTTCGGTGACTTCCCATACGCATCCAACAACGTCAAGATGGCTCTGTGAGTAGCGACAGCGGCGGCATGCGGTCCACATGGTCTGGAGGTTGAAAACGAAGGTCATCTCAAGCATCTCGTTGTAATTTTCAATATTGTTGAGTTGTTTTGTACTGTTCGGTGTTTCTTTTAATGTCGGGGTTCTTTTCACAAAAAACTTGCCTGTTAGATTTATGTGCATGTTTATTGATGAAAAATATCCCTTATGTTTGGGATGGAACAATGGAACCCTCAAATCCTAACTTTTAGCCAGGTTTTGCACCGGGTTCGCTCTCGTGAGAGATCAATAGAAGAGCGCCAGTGGTGTGAGAAGAGTTCAAGAAGCAGAAACGGGGGTAGGTACTTGTTCTTTGTTTCTTCAGCGATATTACCCATGACAGATATATGCCATCCGCAAGGTAATACATCATTGTGTCTTGATAACCAGTGATGCAATAATTCACTTCTGGAGCTTCATGTTCAGCTAGCTTTGAGAACATTTAGAACATTGTTAGACCTTGGTAAACCAAATAAAGCATGTCAAATCCAAAGATCACGTGAAGCAACTACTTTGAAGATCATTGTGGGCCCTTACACGTGACGTTTAAACATGCCATGCCATTTTTGGGCCATTTTTCCAACCCCAGTGCATGCAATCTATACTCCCTAACATATAAGTGAATCCTATTTCCTCCCCTATTGTAAGTAATTCTGCAGCATCTTGTTCATTTGGAGATCTTAGGTACTCGTCCCCAAAGACTTCACAAACTTCCTGCAAGACTAGATTAGTAGCTTTGGTGGGTCAGTCATTTCGAGATCTCGGGTCCTAGTCCTCAAAGACTTCACAAATTTGATCACAAATTTCTTGGAAGATGGAGTGATCTTTTACGGAGGAGCCAACCAAAAGGTATTGTTTGCGTTAAATAACGATCATAATCATGCTTAAGTGTTCTCTTAAATATGTGGTTAAACAAATTAGGGGACATCCTAAACTTGTGCATAAAAAAGTAAATGGGATATAGAGGTGTAAAATAGGCAAGCACATAGTAGTGTTACTAACTACAAACCTTCGCCAAAAATAGTTTTCGAGATAGCGAGAATCTTCTCCTAAGTATTCATTGCACAGAAGAACAAATCCAACAACTCTTTCTTGACTGATTGTCCGAAGTAGTCATTGCAATGCCGTTGCGCGTTTCCTTGTTCTTCCTCTTCCCACTTGGCGATTGCTGGATGAATGAGTTTTTCGTCGCTAGATAAAGTTGACGACGCAATTCATGATCACATAAAAACATAATTGTTTCCACCCATTGTGTTGTGAGAGATATTGGGTTGCGTGCATGAAAAACAATTTTTTTGCCAACTTACGCAACAGCCAAGATCTACTATGCAGATACAAGTGACAGACATTCATATTTGATCTAACTGTAAATCGTTACCGACACTGATGAGGACATGATTAGACTGGATACAACCGAATCTGCTTTAAATAGGCATAATTTTCAGGTGAATTCTAGTAGTAATTATAGAATATATTATTCTTTTGTTATGCGCAAAATTACTACATTTATATTTTTAATATACAGAATTAAGAGAGACATGTACAAGCCGCGAGTCAAGATGCGAGACAGCTACCTGAATATACACGATGATTATACATGCATGCGTGTATTACATTTGGAGATACTAGATGACTGGTTGCGCCACTGGCGCAGGTGCCGAAAGCAAGACTGTAGGGTCGCCTTAAGTTTAATATATTTAGGTCAATTGTTTAGATGACAGGTTGCGGTCCTGGCGCAGGTGCCAAAGGTGACACTGTAATGTAGCTTTAAGTTTATATATCTTGAGTCAATAGGTTTTTAGTGGATACCTCTTTCTCACTGCAAACTTTGCATTATCTAAAACATGGAATTGATGTGGAAATCAAATATATTGATCTAAAATTATTAGTAATACAATACCATTTTCATACTCCGATAAGTTGGAACAATTAAATCAACTGTGAAGATCTAATTTCCATGCTCCATCTTACACATATTTATAGTGTAGCTATAGCGTCACAAAGTAGTGTGCTAATTCCATATATGTCTCGTAGTGGCACGTGTTTTTATTTATTTATCGTATATATGTCTATAGTAATTGATTGATTATATGTTTGGTTGTGGCCTGTTGCCTGTGGAAATCAAAGTTAGGGATGTAAAAATGATTAGAATACGTTTAGCATACCATTTGCACATTCTAATATGCTGAAAGAATTCAATCCACCCTTAACATCCAAGCCTCATACTCCATTTGCATGTATTTATATTCCATTTAAATTAAACGGGCTCTGTCCGCACCATACATGGGCTTTCAATGTAGCCCATTTTAAGCCTATTTTAGACCGACATTCCTGCCTTCTGGTCTTCGCCTGGTCTGAAGAAAAAGATTGGTCTGGTCGCCTTCTCCTCGTCAGTTTTTCAATCTGGTCTCCACCGCGAAGGAAGACTCGAGGTCCTCGCCGGCGGAGGAGCCGGCGTCGCCGCCGTTCTTGCGGAGCTCGTCGCGCATCTGGGTATTCATCCTTTTAGATCTCTGCCGCGTGTTTAGATCCACCTACGCCACCGTTGTAGTGTCGTCGTTATACACCTGTGTTTCATTTTGTATTTCATTACCAAAATGGCAGTCGCTGCATATTTGTTTGAAGCAAGATCTATTACTGAATATCTATGTGCATATTTGCTTGATAAAGGACTGATGGTTCTGGTACGATGGATTCGTAGCAACATTGATACTGCCATGAGGAAAGGAAGTTTGTGCTATGTACTGATTCTGAACGTGTCAAGCGGTGTGCATTGATCTATATGCTATGTAATGTGCGGAAAATGTGTTTTGGTGATTATGAATGCATCATGTCCTGGTTGCAATGCTATGGTGACAAGAAGCTTAAAAAATTTGTTTAAAAAATATAGGTGTTGTCATATATGCATGTATTCTGCATATCACTGTCTAGACATATTTTAAGTTGTTTCTTTCTTTTGCTCAGTCAGCTGTGGCAAATCACTGAAATATAAAGCGGTGTGCTCCATTTGTATGTTTGTGCATGTGTGTAGCCGCTCGTGATTCTGTGGAAAGCTCTGAATGAGATAGGGTGCAGGCAAACAGATGCTTGCTATTCACGGATGGGTACTGTTTGTTCGGTGTGTGCTTATCCTTCTCCTTCAGCTGCTATATAAATCGTTGTGGTGACTGCTTCCCTTCACAGGTTCAGTTCCTTCTCTTTCTCTCTACAACATATCACTTGTCACCTGAGTTTGTTAGGAGGAGATGGCTGGCCTGCTTGCTCAGTTTCTTGCACCGGAGTCTTTCGAGGGGAGTAGCATTGTTCAGTTTTGGGTGAGAGGTGGCAATATCCCTCTTCGGCAAGCATCTGGACATATGGCATCTGGACACTGCGCAACTGCCGAAAGTAAAACAATATTCTTGCCATAGTATCTCTTTGTTTCGCTACCCATATTTCGATTGAAATGAAGCCATTTTCGGGCAGGTAATTGGCGGTTATTTTCAGTTTGGTAACATATGGCACCACCAAGAGTTTTTTGTCGAATACTTAGTGCGAGGTAGGACTTCGACGATTTGAAAATGGAATGAGAAGTAACTACTTAACCAGCTAAATTTTTTTGCGCTCATTAAGCTCGGATACATATATGGATAAGCATGAAACATCAACTAAAAATGGATTTTAAAACAGTGCAAGGAGACAACAGAAACAAATTGCATGTTCTAAATGGGCCTCTTACTATCTTGGGGTGTTTTTTTACCTGCTCGTCTTCGCACACTGTTGTCCGTTGACCTACTCGTCTTCACACGCAGATGCCGTACTGCTCGTCTCCAACTTGGCCGCCCCCTACCAGCAACCTCCAGCAGAGAGCATCGCCACATTCTGCCTCCCTGCACAGGATTCTAATTCTGATCTCTCCCTTCCTCGGAGACCTTTCGCTAGGGTTTCAGTGGATCTTCTTCTCCTTCATATCGTTGGGGCTTCGGGATCCCGTTGCGCCACCGACGCAAATGCCTGAAGCGAGACTGTATTTAGGCCATAATTTATATGTATTTTGCATGTATGTTGTTCAGCAATTGAAACCGCGACTCATGCCACTACGATCAATACCCCCTCGGAAGTACAGAGGTTGCCCGTTAGGGTTTCGTCGTCTTCTCTCGTTTTGTCCACCGACACCCCTTTTTATAAGCCACATTTTCCTTTGCCCTTCTTGTCATGTGTTGCTGTGTTCTTTCCTTGTCGCCGCCTTGGTCCAATATGTCCTGTGACCGGCCAGGTCCAATCTGACTTAATAACCTGTATAAGGCTTGAGTTTATGTTTGTATGAACAATCTTTGTGGTATCATAATTTGTATGTACAATAAGTTATCAATTGGAGAACCCATTTAACTCAATTGCACATGAGCATACCTGTTTCGAGGTTTTAAATTACCTGACCCTATGTTTTAAATGAGCTTCTTATTATCTTAAACTTACCTAGTTGTCCCAACCGATCGAATAGGGCCGGTGGTCGTCCTGGGAGGGGATTTCCCGCAAAGGGATCTACCCCAGCACGCATTTGCGGGCGACGGTGTCGATTTGTACAGATACTTTTTTCGATGCGGTTGAATCAGTCGATCCATTGGTATGGTTTATATACATGGTCTGCCGTTGCTATAGTTTATAGTACAAACGCAAAATGTTGTGTTCTTTAAAATAAATACTACCTCTGTTCCAAAATGTAAGACATATGTTTTACAAAAATAGCTCAATTCCCACACGTCTACTACTTACCAATTATAGCATGCTTCCAAACCGGTGCTCAAAAGTGGAAAAAATTGTACTCATAATTTTGAACAAGTGCATGCAAAACGAAATAAGTAGTCACGTGGATAGCCCTGGAAACAAGTACATTACATGTTACTCTTTTTGTATATTCAAATATAATCCTGAATTTTAATTGATTGCAGTTCTCAATATTCTGTGTCCTGATAACAACGAAATACAGTACACAAGGAAACAACCTTATTAAGCTTGCTAATCCTGAATTTTCTCGACTTTAAAGATGTAAAACTGAATAACTCAGCAACGACTGTGCTCAATCTGAGTAAGTGTAGTCATGTAACTGGTTTTCATATAGCTTCGACTGAGTTTCTCTGGGTGTCCAAAACTTCACAGTTAAACCATGACGATAGTCTTGAGCAATCTTCTTTCATCTCTCAGTTTTTATTGCATCTGGAACCTGCTCTTCGTCGGATTAACCTGCTCCATATAAGGCCGCAGCCTTTCCTTCTTTCCGCATGAGATTCTGGAGAGTTGTCTTCCTCTCCTTGGTGTCCCATCTCTTGCTTCTTTCAAGCCCAGCAGGCCCTTCCTACAAATACAGAATAACCATATGAGGAATGAATATAAAGTTTCCTAAATACATAAACGTTCATGTAACATAACTGGCACCTCAGAAAAGTAAGCTGGCAAGTGATGACGACATTTCAATTTTATTTACAACTATCATGAATAAAAAATTAATTGAAAGTTCAGATCCGTATGCCATTTCCTGGGAAAGATTTACTGAAAAGAAAACAATGTGAGTGTATGTATACTGAATTTTATAGTTGTTACTCCATAAAAAAAACTCCGATATGATGGAAAAGAAAACAATGTGAGTGTATGCCATTTCCCACGAAAGATTTGCTGAATTTTCTACACTCAAATTATCTAAAAAGAAGCATTGTTCTTTGTGGAAAGGTAAACAAACAACAATAAGTAACCTGCTCCATCCTTGTTCTGCACTGCTCATATGCTGATGCTTTCTCGGTCAATAAGTCACTCTATAAAATTAAGAAGTCTACACCGAAACCGTTTATGAGCTGGAAATTTTTATGTATAGTCATATATACGCTGCAGAACTCAGGCAATACAATTATGAAATATATCTTCAGAGAAATCATCAACTACAGAGAACGCTTAGTATTCCTTTGCAAACTAAATGGATTTAGAAGGGGCCAGTTTGATAAAAAAATACTTCTGAATTATGGTAAAAAAATACTTCTTCTGAAATCAATTACCAGTTCAGTTTCTTGCTGGCCCTTGCTATCAGAACTAATGAAATACCATTAAATTATCCTGACATTATGCCCATTCTCTGCTATAGCTGCAGCATTTCTCTATGTTACCTTCAGAAACGTCCTGGAGCAAAATGTCCTACAGCACATGCAATACAACTGGAAAAGGGACAAAAGGAGATATTACAATAGGAACAATGTATGTATCGGAATGCTTACATCCAAAATTAATTAAAACATTACCTAACCAGATCGCCACTGTCATGATAAAACATTACGACTAACATGCTGCAATCTAACGAGCGAGACCACAGAACTGTGGAGTTTTGGGGTTCCAGAACAACCGATATAAATTAAAAGAGAACTGGACCTATGTGCTCATACACCTTAATATCCACTAACTGGATCCTTCTATCTGAACTTAAACCAATATAAGCCTACAGAGCAATCAATAACAATGTGTACATGGAAAGAAAGATGGGGATATGAGTGCACCCAAATGTCCTGGTTGGCCGGGACAGAGAATAATTAAACCATGCTTCCTAGTGCAAAAATGCCTTCAGACTAACAGATGTGTCACGTTCTACTGTGTGAATGCACTGTAACCAGATAATCAACCAGCTTCACATAATAAAATGGTCCAGATAATCACAAGCTACTTTACTAATAAAATGGTCCAGATAATCAATTTTATCTATGTGCTTTCAAAGTTCCGCCATCATTGGATGAGAGCAGTTTTAAACCAGTAAGTATAGCTCTTTCATATTCGACAACCAGTGATAAACGGCACAAGAGCAGGATCATAAGAATCGCCAAGTATGTGCATTAAAAACATGCTTCTACGCGCCCAAAGCCAAAGATATCATAGATTGTGGAATCAAAATATCTGTAGCTAGGAGGAAACAGAGCTAGCAGCAGTTCAGGTAAGCTAGTTGTTATCAACCATTAATTCATAATACAATCTCACAATCAATATCGGTGAGTTTGCTGCCACAATTCTTAAAGGTGCATTTGCACATATAATACACAAATTAATATTGTAGAGTTATTCCATTAAGTTGATAATACATCACGTGGTCAAGAAATCAATATCTGTTTCCTGCCTGAAGAAACAAAATAACAGACACTTCTTACACTATCTTGACTGAGTGACATGAATATTAAAGAGGAAAATCATGAACTGCAGCTCCTGTAACCTACCACAACCCTTCCCAAAATTTAGACAGGAGAAATAAATAGATAACCATTTTCATATCCAAATGCACCATATGACAGATGAATGTAGGAATAAAGAAAATGAAATATTTCCATAACAACATAGAGATAACTCACATTATCCACACCGAACATCTAAACTGTGCTGCCAAGTTAGTCGATGGGCCATTCAAGCTCACAACTACAACAGCAGGCCCTCCCACCCATGCCAAGCAGAGCGAAAAGAAACTATATATGACCCAAGCATTATACCTGAAACATTTAAGAGAAAGGAAAATTAAGCATAAAATGGATATTCCCATGCATAAAAGGAAGGGAGGTGTGTGCCATTCCACAATTATATGATGGACATCCATATCAAATAAGAACCAAAATTGCTCACCAATTTAATCTGTAAGAGAATCTGCTAAACATCTAAACCTTACATGCAAAATAAATATTAAATTGTGGAGGAGCAAATGAAAAGTTGGAGCTAGTGTGGGGAGGACCAACCGGAACCATAAGGGAGAAGGACGCCGAGTACATGACTCAAAACAGGACGGCTCAAATAAAATACAATACATGCGCTTCCAATCAAGCCGCTATAATTTTGATTACTATTATTTTATATAGCTTTATCTGTAGCTAAAAAGCTGAAACGCCCAATTTTGTAAGCTACATGTGAATCGAGGCATGCTAACATGTATTCTTGTCATGTTTTTTGAACTAATGAGCATACCTTATTGTCTGATTACAAATTCACCCAAGTTATAGCAGTACTTATTCAAATAGAAGGCAGTTCCTTTTCAGATATAGCACAAGAGATTTTTCACTTATTTTGTTTATTCAAACTCTGAAAAATCTTTTAACAAAAAGAAGAGGAGAAACGAAGCCACCGTCGTCAGTTTTTCACTTACTTTTCACTTACCAATAAAGAACAGAGATTTTTCACTTATTTTTCACTTACCAATAAAGAACTCGACAATAATAACTTGTGCTGGACTGCACAACAAGAACTCAAGAAGTACTACTACTGCATAATAGCTACTCTAGCATTTGTGTCCAATTTTGCAAGCATTTGTGTGTTTCAAGCATTTGCAAGCAATAGATTTGTGGACACGGACATAATCAGGACAACAACTACCCCAACAAGAGGAATTAAAACTAAGAAAAATAGCATACATTAGGAAACTGTATTACTTGTCACAGGAGATTAAATCCATATTCCAATAACCAAAAAGTAGCTACTGACAACATGATATTGCAAGAACCCACTGAAATGAACTCAGTTTTTTCTGTTCACATATTGTTATCTATTATCTACAATTGAAACATTGGTGATGGTAAGTACTTCAAATGGCTTTCCCACATTCCGAGCATGTATAAATAATAGACAGTAATGCAAAGACCAAGAAGCTCATTTTCTAGATGCCAATACAAATCAATAGCAGCAGATTAATCATGTATCAATATTACATTCTCAATCGTCTAGTATTTGTAATATTTAATAGCCGAATAAAATATCTATACCAAAACAAACCAGCACAAGTGATAATTTGTTTTTACTTCTGAGACTACATACCTCTCAATGACACTGAAAATCAATCAGCTTTTATGACACTAAAATGCACACATGATCTTGAACATGCGTCAAAGATATTCAGACAACCTTCATGATATAAAAAAATACAGATATGAAGTCAAACTGTAGATAAGGAAAGATAATAAAAACCAAATAGAATATGTGGCATTAAAACGGGGCAATTTTACCTTCTTTTTTTGTTCCACCACCAGCAGAACCCATCTCCACATTGTTTCTCCACCTTCTGGCTGCATGCCTCTGTGGAGCTTTTTGTTCTTCTTCACTATTAAGTTTCTTTCCAACTGTTTAAGATATCTTCTCTTGAGATGAGTTCTTTTTGGCCCACGCCTTCTTCTTGACTGGTGTCTTCTTCTTGACCGACACCGACTTCTTCTTGATCGGCGTCGCCTTCTTCTTGACCGAGATGCGCTGTTCAGGTACTTTATATGTAAGAAGAACTGTAATAAATACTGTCAGGTAACTTTTTCCCAAGAAATATCACTTCATACACAACTTAGGTATGAACTGTAGTATATATAGCACTGAGAGACAAATATATAATGTTGAGGCACAGTTATAGAGTAGTTTTTCTTGAGAATACTTAATGTGTAGCTAATAAAGTCCCTCATTCACACGACATAGCAGGGACGATATGAAATGTAAGGGTGTTAGAGCTTTTTACGACATACAGTCGAGACCCTACCATAGTGCTATCATGTGCATTTGGGGTTATGCCATTTATAAACTCTGCTGCATCTTAAGATTCCAAGTAGTTAATGCATGAGCACAAAGAAGACAAATATGATGCTTCCTGACAATGGTTCTTGTTGTACGAATCGAGAATTAATCCATAAAGCTTTTAGAGCAATTGGTCAATGAACCTAACATGGAAGAGTAACAACTATGTGAAAGCAGGTTGTTCAATGAAACTGACATGGAAGAGTAACGACCATGTGTCAGCAACGACTAAATCCACAGTACATATTGCATTACAGTAATGATTCAGACCCAATCATTCCATTCCCAAATAAATTTAATAATGCTATGAGGGAACAAAGCATAGAGAAAAAGTTTTGGAATGTGATACCTGGGAGAACCAATCATCTTTAATTATGGTAAGAAGCAAATATAATCATTTGAAACTGAATCATGGCATTCATTCTGAGAATTTCTGCTACCCCACGAGTCAATATCCAAAACCCCCTGCATGCAAAACAAGATCAGAACCTGGTCAACACCGGCACACATCCTAATGATCGGTGGAAACACAAAATGCCACAAAAAGGGATAAATAGAGCAAGCCTTCGAATAAATACATTCGGGTTACTCTTCACAAGAGGAAGACCACATGAAAGCGAGGCGAGAGCACACAGGCTTGGGCTGCGACGAGCTACTGGCACCTTCATTTTGTATGTGCGGGCATCAATGGCAAAGGAAACAAAAAACATGAGTGGTGACTGAACCTATCTCGCAACCTAGTAACACAGTGCCTCTTGTATTCAGGTTATTTTAGTAGAACAAAACATTGATGTTGTCAGCACAAACCATTCTCTGATATAGTACTGGTAATCTAGTTCACATTTTGGGAATCTAGTTCACATTTTGGGAACTGTGTTTTGCACAATATATCAACAAAAATTAGTAATAAAGAGAAGATTTAGTTTTACCTCGGGCTTGGAACCATGGATCTTGCAAACCTGAATATAGCACGATTTAAAGCAAGGGCGACAACCACATATTTACACCACCCTTCCACACCGTTGGACATAAGCCTTTCAAACCTGAATATAGCACGATTTAATGAGAAATCTCTCTACCTACCATAACATTTCAGCAGAATGGAAATAATCTGAATATAGTACATCATGCCTTTCAAACCATACACAATTGCATTGTTTTTAAAGCAAGTAAACAGGAGGGTCAAATTCCACATAGCTGCAAGCAAAATAAACAGGCAGACAATGAAACTACAGTCAACATCAATGTCCATATAGGAAGCCAATGTAAACGAAGTCATGGTAGACGCATGCTATAAACTATTAAGGTTCCCATGTAGCAACTTTCAGTAGAGATATCGGAAGACACGTGAAAAAAAGAAATCGGAGACATATATCACATCGCATCCGCACTGTAGAAATTCTTACAGGTAGCAGAAAAAAAGAAATCAGAGACATATATCACATTACTCGACAACAAGCGTCAGTTTACAACCGAATCAAGAGTCACCTAGCATTTTTTTTCTCTCCAAATAGCAGTAATATAAGCAACCACACGAGTGTCAGTTTACAACAGAATCAACACAGTTCTTGTAGGTAGTAGTATTCTTCAAATTAGCAGTTTAGACAGTTTAGATATTTTCTCTTAGGTGACTTCACATTAGGGTGCCTACAATAATGGAAAATGGCATGGCACTGGACGCTCACCTTGACCTCCGACCCACCCAGCAGATCCACGGCAACCGACAGCGAACACCAGCGCACGATGATGTTGTTCTGCGAGAAACCCTGCTCCTCTCTGCTTATACCTATAAAACAAAACACACTGTTAGACCGGTACCATGAAAATAACATTTGTAGGACACCAATATATAGCAAAACCAGCATAGTACAGAGAGAATAAGGAGAAGCTATATACGAATATGCAGTCAAGTATAGTACTGCTCCCCAATAGTCTACATGTCAAAATGAGCAAAATATCCAAAAATCGAGTTATCTATTTTCAGCAAATGAAAGTATGTGGGTTCAGATGGATGATTCTTTTACCTTAATCATGGTATACCTGCAAGCCACTCGTTCAGCAGAGCATTCTTCCTTTGTACTCCCACCACATCTCACTATATGAGGTCAAAAAATCTATATCACTAAGAGAAACTGAGCAGCCAAAGCACAATATAAAACCTAAAATTATCAAACCAGCCAGCAAGGAAGACAAACCTCATCCCCTTGCAGCAGCAAAACACACTTTCAGCTTTGCCAATTCAATTAGAACAGCTTGCAATGCACAGGTTCAGCAGAGCAATTTTTCCTTTGGTACTCTCCTCTTCAGATCCCTCTTGATAAGGTTATGGGTGGTAGACCAGCAGCCGACGATTTTAGCATGTAGTACCTCCTGGACACACATCAAGCTTGGCTGGATTTAGAGAAAATGTTAGTATCAAAAGAGGAAAGGGTAACCAAGGCCTGCGAAAGGGAAAAGGGTAACATCAAAATTTGTCAGGCCTACAAAACGGAATGGATATTGATAGTACTTCATAAAATCAAAATTTGCTCTGCTAGTAACTCATATCAAGGAGGTAAAAAACAATGTCAATTCCAGATATTTGAATTCTGAATGAACCTAAGCAAAATATTACAAAACTTTCTTTAGAAAATTTAGACCACATACATTTCTTAGGTTAGAGCAATACCATGTTTTGTGACGGGGTGGAGATGACGAAGTTGCTGAACAGGCAGCCCAGCTCTGGAGATTCATTGACCTGAGTTCAGGGCATAACCAATCAGAGGGTAACTTTCATTAGCACTTTTAGAAAATATTAGTGATACTCTATCGAACAAACAAGAAAATCATCTATAAGTAAAAATTTAATTGACAGAAAAACCATTTTCAGCGATGTGCTTCTGTTCACTTAAAATTAAGTATGGCAAAGGGAGAAATCATATAAACCAAATTCACAAAATGATAATTTCCCCAACATTTGAGACCTTGCAGGAGCAGCATGACTGAGATTTATCTCAAAGAAAACAAGAGATATTAGGCAAAATACACAGTAATTCAACAAATGAAGATGCAATTTCAGGAAGAACGGAGGAAAGCAAAGAAGGAAAAGAAGAGCTCTACCTGTATGGGTCTCTATCCCCGCCGCCGGCCAGAGAAGATCTCGAGCCCCAACTGTGGTGGACGAACTATGATGCAGTGTTCATGCGGGTAGGGAGCTCCGTGCTCCACGGCTGCAACAACCTCCGTGAAGAAAACAAAAAACCGCCTGCACCATGGCGTCCCACCAAAATCCACACGGGAGATCAAATCCTCCACACCATGGAATCCAATAAACAGCGCCCCAGGCCGAGGCTAAAATAATCTAGGGTTGGGAAGTCATACCTGTCGTCGTCTGCCCGACACCGGATCGGAGGAGGAGAGGAAGCAGGGATTGAGGGAGCGGTGCCGTCCTGCATCGCCGTTCTCCTCCTTGAACTAAAAAAACACGAGCTGCAGGCCGAGGCCTGTCCATCAACCTCGCTGCCTCCCGGCCACTCGTTGTCGCCGCCGTCCGCTACCGCCCCGCCGCTCTCTGCCGTCGCCGTCTGTTGCCGCTCGCGGCCGCCGTCGTCCGCTGCTGCAGCCGCGTGGAGCCGCCCATATGCGGAGAGATATGGCGTCATGGGGAGGGTGGATTGGCCCTCGCGGAGCAGAAGAGGAGGCCGAAGATGCCGACCTGCTGCGAGCGGGAGAGGCAGCTGTGGAGCAGTAAGCGCACGGCGGCGGTGGAGCTCACAGGAGGAGGAGACGGGATTGGAGGAGAGAGTCGCGAGGGGATTGGGGGCGTGCGGGGGACGGGAGGTCATTGGTGCTAGGGTTTCACCGCGCGTCGTCCCCGCGAAAAGAAAGGGCGACACGGGCGACGTGCTGCAGGTGGGTCCGCCCCGGTGCAAACCCCACATGTCATCGACCTAACGTGTGTGGCAGCGAGTGAAAAACGGAAACAACCACGATCCAACGGCCAGAGGTGAAAGGACGGTGTAAATGGAGGGCTGAGATAGTCTGCCTAAGCTACAGTAACCGGGCTGTGGACACGCCTTGGATGTGGTTGACATTTATAAGTTAAATACGTGAGCAAGCAGAAGGGCCAGCCATGCATGTAAAGGGCCATGGTGCAAACGTGCATGACAAGGAGGGCCCCACCATGCATGCTCTTACCAGCTTCTACACGCAAGACAAGGAAAAAGGCCATGCATGATGCATCGTACCGAGCCAAGGAAAAGACCAACTCATGCATCGTGACCATCATGCGCAAAGCCCAAGGAAGTTTGGCCCATGGCCGCCACATGAGCGCGTGCGGACGACATGTTGCCGCCGCCATCAGCTCTCATGCGTCCTAAATAAATAGTTGCTAAGGTATTAGGGTTAGATCGGATTTTGTTTAGCTAAAAGACTGACTAGCGTTTCACTGCATCTTCGTGATCTCGATTTGTGTCCAACGACCAGATTAAGACCGCTTACGGAATCCCACCTTTTCAATAAAGTTCATCTTATATCCGTAATTCTTGATTGCAATATTGGTTCTTACTTGTTCCTCGATCGCAGGTAGAACTAGACCTATTGGTCAGGCCGATCGTGCTTCTGCAGGATTCGGTAACCTCGGGAGATTGGTTTAGCGATTGCATTGACGCTGCGTACGTGTGCGTAGTAGTCGGATCGCCAAGGTCGAACTCCACCAGAATCGACGTATCATCATCTCATCGAAAGATCGGACACCTTTGCCCTATCAAGTGGTATCAGATTTCAGGTTGCTCGGTGAGAAAATTTATCCCTAGATTAGATTTGTTTTTCATACCTACAGTCCACCAACAAGCCATACAAAAATATTTAGATTAGATCATCCTGTCCTACAACCAGTCTTAGCCTTTTCGCCAGATCACTTAGTTTTGTTTTGTTGAATTTTCGTTACATCGTCTGTCGAGTTGCTGGTTTTAGTGTCTAGTCTTTTAGAGTTTCAAGTTATAGTCACGTTTTGTTCACGCCGTATCCACATACACCGCCATCCTTTGTTGTCTTTTTCCGCTGCCATTTCCTTTTTTTTTCAGACTCCATTGTCGCCATCCCTTTTCTTGCTCGCCACCATCATCCGTTCTTGTTCGCCGCCGCCGTTGTTCAACATATTCAAAAAAAAAACGAGAGCATTAAGTGCAGATCCGTGTCCCTTTGAAATTGGTCCTTATCTTGGTTTGTTCTCCGGTTACACAGATCAATTGAAAAGTTTCCATCGGTGCCATATTTCCTTTCCTTCGCCACCAGCGTTGCAATTGTTTTCAGCATCCACTAGTTGGCTTCCTCCTGAACGGTAGGTGCAGATTCGTTTTGATAGCCACACACAAAAAAAAATCAGTTTGTTTCGCATATCCGGAATCAGATCCGATTTCCTGCCTATTGTGTTCACGTAATGAGTTGAAACTTCTGGTCTGGTTGCCTAATTCGTGAGACCCTGATCTGATCTTTGGCGAAGAGGAAAAAAAAAGTTACCGATCAGATCGTTTTGTTAGTTTGGAAAGTTTGGATCGGAAGGAAAAAAAACAACAAAGGTTCGGTAAAAAAAAAAAATCTGCCGACACTTGAGCTGATCGGTTTGTCTCTGATATTCCTGGCCATACGATGTGAAGGTAGAGAGTTGAGACGTCATATGGCACACGTTATGTGTTGCATGCAGCATCTTAATTGTTAGTCCTTTGGGATCGTAACGTCACCATCAATTACTTTGTTGAGAGTGAAGGAGCAGGTCACTATATACTTATTTTTAATGTCTTCGAGCTAGTTACACACAGACATTTTCTCATGTCCGTTGACAAGTTTTCTTTTTGATCGATACACTGCCACCGGGATCTCCTATTTCGGCCGTGTTCCTTCAGCTTTGTGCCATCGACGCCGTCCGCATTCCAGCATTATCTCTGCTTTTGCCCTTCGTTGTCCTTTCCAGTTCATCCATACGATCAGTATTAGGTCTATTTGTTCCGTTCACGTGCGTGATTTCATTTGTGTCCTAGATTTGCGTCTCTAGCACGGTCTAGCCTAGGACCAGCACTTGACAACTTTGAACGGATTTTCAGCTTTACATTGATTAACGTGGTATTGGTATTTTCTCCACATATATAAACCTACCTACAACTCCACATATTTCTACTCCGTGCAATATACGTTTGCCTGGTAATCGCTTTGTCCAATCTTTGGAGCGCCAATTTTTGTGGTTGCCGTGACGCCCTCCTGCGTGGTAAGGAACTTGTAAGAGCTTTATATTTTGCTTGACGGATTATGCGACTTGCCACCACATACTAGTAGTTAATAGGAACATACACTTGTGATTTGTTTCTTGTATTCTACTAATCATGATAGGGTCCGGCGTTAGATCTTCTTGGGCTTCGTCCATCGTTGGAGATTTGCCACCACCTACAACAACACAACAACCACGGCGTGAGGTACAAACACATAAAAAGGCACATGATCAGATTACTATTTCTATGCCTCCTTTTGCGGGTCGTTATAGACCTGAGTTGTATATTGAATGGGAAATTGAGATAGATGCTATATTTGTGTCCCATGATTTTTCTAAGCGTCAAAAAGTAAACACTGCAATTAGTACATTCACTGATTTTGCTTCTGTTTGGTGGAGTGAATATTGTCGTTTATATCCTGATTTTATACCTACTACTTGGCATGATTTGAAACTTGCTATGCGACATAGATTTGTTCCATCATATTATACCCGTGCCATGGTTCGGAAATTGGATAATTTAAAACAAGGTACTAACACTGTAAAAGAGTATTATGATGATTTAGAAACCACCTTGTTGCATTCTTTTTTAGAGGAAAGTGAAGAAAATTTCATGGATAGATTTTGGGGAGGTTTAAACCGTGACATTCAGGACATCCTAATTCATGAACAGTGTTATCCTATGCACCGTTTGTTTCGTCTTGCTTGCAAAGCTGAACAGGAAATAAAAGAACTTGCTGCCCACGAGACAAACAAGAGCAGGGTGCAAATGATAGGAGTTAGGATGGTTGTTCCTTCCACCACTGCGGCTCCTATGACAACATCCGTTGTTGGGACCACTACGCCACCTCCACCATTTGTCTCATTGCCATCGAGCGTGCCTACGTTATCCGAGTCCTGCATTCGAGGTAATGACAAAGGTACAGATCATCTTGCTCCACATGAGAATGGTGAATGTCTTGATTTGAATGCATCATGTGATGAGTTACCTGCTGTTTTGGTCACACCAACTGCCTTAGAGGATATTGTTGATGTTTTGAGTGCACCTATTGAAATAATTACCAGTGAGAATGAACCGTGTGACTTGTCTATTAAATCTGGTTTGGATCATATAAAATTGATTAGGAATGATGAAGTATTAGCTAGAATTTCTCATAATAATACTTTGTTTTCTGTTCCTATGGATCCACCTATGTCTTTATCACATGCTAGGAATAAAATTTCTGAAATCACATGCTTGCGTACGTGGAATAGCGCTTATGCCTCAGATTTTACCTTTGAATTGATTGGTGACTATGATATTAAAAATGAATTTTGGGTGCATAGAATTTGTATAACATGTGATGACCTTGCTATTTTCACTCATTTTGATATGACCTCCAACTATGGTAATTATTTTACACCAAATAGCTTGTTGACTGATTACTTATCTAAGCAAGCTGTGGTTAGAATTTTTGATACTTCAAATTATGGTTTACCATTGTTGGGATGGTTTAATGATGGGCATTGCAAGACAAATGTTATAAATACGAGCTTCACTTATATGTGCAAAATGCGTTGCAATATTTTCATGTGGATTATATGTTGTGTTAATTCGTTAAAGAGAGGTGGCAATGACTCATGCATAAATGTGTCACTTCTACAACAATTGAGGAAAATAAAAATGGATGACATATACATATATCATGTGTACACCTTGTCTCTTTTGTTCTCCCTGTTTCAGAAGAAACAGCGTCGGGGACGGCTTAATTTTCAAGAAAGGGAGGATGATGAGGACATGATTAGACTGGATACAACCGAATCTGCTTTAAATAGGCATAATTTTCAGGTGAATTCTAGTAGTAATTATAGAATATATTATTCTTTTGTTATGCGCAAAATTACTACATTTATATTTTTAATATGCAGAATTAAGAGAGACATGTACAAGCCGCGAGTCAAGATGCGAGACAGCTACCTGAATATACACGATGATTATACATGCATGCGTGTATTACATTTGGAGATATACGTGAGCAAGCAGAAGGGCCAGCCATGCATGTAAAGGGCCATGGTGCAAACGTGCATGACAAGGAGGGCCCCACCATGCATGCTCTTACCAGCTTCTACACGCAAGACAAGGAAAAAGGCCATGCATGATGCATCGTACCGAGCCAAGGAAAAGACCAACTCATGCATCGTGACCATCATGCGCAAAGCCCAAGGAGGTTTGGCCCATGGCCGCCACATGAGCGCGTGCGGACGACATGTTGCCGCCGCCATCAGCTCTCATGCGTCCTAAATAAATAGTTGCTAAGGTATTAGGGTTAGATCGGATTTTGTTTAGCTAAAAGATTGCCTAGCGTTTCGCTGCATCTTCGTGATCTTGATTTGTGTCCAACGACCAGATTAAGACCGCTTACGGAATCCCACCTTTTCAATAAAATTCATCTTATATCCGCAATTCTTGATTGCAATATTGGTTCTTACTTGTTCCTCGATCGCAGGTAGAACTAGACCTATTGGTCAGGCCGATCGTGCTTCTGCAGGATTCGGTAACCTCGGGAGATTGGTTTAGCGATTGCATTGGCGCTGCGTACGTGTGCGTAGTAGTCGGATCGCCAAGGTCGAACTCCACCAGAATCGACGTATCATCATCTCATCGAAAGATCGGACACCTTTGCCCTATCAGACACCGTTGAAGCGGAAGAGATGTCGATGACGATGTTGACGTAGTCGTCGCCGATGCCGATGACGATGACGACGTTGATGCAGCTTGTGGAAGAACTCCCTCGGCTAAGCCTAGCCAAGAGAACACCTAGATTCCTCGCGTCCCGCCTTGATCCAACAGTGGAGGGTCAACCGTTTCTCAACGGATCACCCCTCTGAGTTTCGCACACATACATCTGATCCAGTCCAGCATGGCTTCGCCGTCCATGCTTGAAGCACTCACCGCTGGTGTATATGGTGGTGGAGATCTCAACATGTGAGAAGGAGGGTGGGAGAGATTAGAGATCTCGATCTAATCTAATTAGAGAGAGGCAAACCTCTAATCCAACTAGAAGAGATCTAAACTTGTGTCTACTTGGATATCTCCAAAGGAGAGGGGTGGGGGTTTATATAGGTGGACTAAGGGGTAGGGCGGCTTGGGCAAGGGGCAAGCCCTTGCCATGGTGCGCCTGCCCTAGGGGAGTTGGAATTGGACTCCAACTCCTCCCTTTCCTTCCTTGATGCGCACTACATGGGGGAGAGTTGGAGTTGGACTCCAACTCCCCTTCAATTTCGGTTTGGGGAAGGGGAAACCTTCCCCTTGCCCAAGTCGGTTTGGGGGGAGGAGTCCTTATCCAACAAGGTTCCCCAAAACCGCCTCACCCACATGGGCCTAGGGCCCAACTAGGGTTTGGCCAAGGGGGAGCACTTCCCCCCTTGGTGCTCCTGGCCCACCCACCCCTTGTAGGGGTGCAGCTGCCTAGTGGGCCCATGGGTCCACCTGGCAGCCCCCTTCGGTGGCTCCAATTTATTATATATTTTTCCAATAATTATTTATTAATTAAACAAATTAATATTTAACTAAATAATATTTTGTCTAATTAATTCTTATTTGAATATTTCCTTTTACAGAATATTTCACTGAATTAATTACCTATCATATAAAACACTTTCATATGATCCGGGACACCCAGTGTCCGCTGACAAAATACTCCGGATAAATATTTCCTTCTTATATAAGGGCTATTTGTTTCTGTGCCCTACCTGGCGTAGTTTTATCTGTCTGTGCCCTACCTGCGTAGTTTTATTTGTATGTGCCCTAGCTGGCTCTTTCGAGGCTCAAAGATGGCGAAGACGGACGTTTCCGTCCGGTCGAGCCCTTTGACCGTTAACGAAGCTCTGACATGTAGGCCCAGCGAAGTGCATGCACCCGTGCCCACTCGGCGTTTCCAACTTAAAGCTTACAAGTGGGGCCAGCGGAGGAGGACTGCTTGCATGCAGCCGTACGAGCGCGTCCATGCATGTGCTTGCCGTCCTCACGCCTTCAATTGCGTGCCCCCGGCCGGCAAAAAGCTGCCTCGCCGCCTACGCTGCCGGCACGGCCGCACATCTGCTCCGCCGCCTTCGCGTCTCTCTTGCCTAGTCTGTCGCGCCGCAACTGAGCAGTCTTGGCGAGCCGAATCAATGCCCGATCGCCATTACTGCCAGTCCAGACCCGCCGCCGTCCAGACCGCATATGGCTACAAAAGGAGCCATTTCCTTGCCCATTGCGCCCAGTGTTCCCCTCTTCCTCTCGTTGACATCCTCGCCCAGTCCCTCATCTTTCCATGGCGCGTGGTGGTGGCCGCTCCACCCCCAGCTCGAACCGCCGCCGCCACGTCCGCTATCCTTGGTTTCTTGAGTTGAGCAAGGGCAGCGGCAGGGGCCGTGGGCATGGGCGCACTCCTCCAAGGTCGAGCAGGATCCGTTCATCCTGGGAGTCTCCTCCAAGCTCGAGCAGGGGCAGGGGCACGAGCAGGGCCATTGCTCCCGATCCCATTCCCTTCATCGACCTGTCCGAGGAGGAGGGGGAGGAGGAGGAGGTCATGGACCCGGATATGCCCTGGGCCATGGCCGACTATCAAGCCACAGAGCAGGCCATGCATTCCGCCGAGAAGCAATAGCTCATGGATGCTATGGTCGCTTCTTTGGCCGAATCAGAAGCCGCGGAGAAGGCGAGAGCCGCGAAGTATGCCGAGGACCTGCAGAAGGCTCTGAACAGCTCGGAGAGGTAGGGCAAGGCCCCAATGGAGGTCGACGGCAAGGGCAAGGGCAAGGCGGTGGAGGTTTCCGATGACGAGGGCGAGTGGTAGTCCATTTTAGTATTTAGTTGTTTTAAGGGCAAGGCCAAGGGTACCAGGAATTATTATGTTGTCCATTTTAGTACTATGCACCAATGAATATTACGTTGTCTCGTTATTAGTTGTTTTAGTTATGAAATTATGTCAAACTCTTGCAAGATTCGTTTTTTCTGTCCCAAAATTCACAACTTAGTCTACCATGAATCTACGCAATTGCAAAGAAAAAAGTCGGAAATATTCACCCCAGCTATGAAATTTGGCCTTGTGCATTGACATTTTGAAGTTTCCAATCCCCATTTGGCCTTGACCAATCAGATCGCAGAATGAGCTTCCCGCGGATCGCCCAGAGTCTGCCGGGCCGCAGATTCCTTCTAGAAGAACGATCGGTCGGCTGCAGTTCGACGAGGTTTAGGGTGGGGTTTGAAATGAGCTTCAAAAATTCAAAAGCAAACAAAAAAAGGAAAAACCTGCGCACATAGTCTTCTTATGTCATATACTAATGATTCAAATTGATAAACAAGGTCTATATACATTCTATACATTCGAACCAAAAAAAATCATGTATCTAATGTGATATATCTCAACCTATGTGGCATGAAGTCAAGAGTGAAGAGAAGGTGCAACATGAAAGTTTCAAAGAACTCACCAAATCTTCATTTTGGTGTGACTAAGAAGGATCCAGGCTTAGTTTTTCATTTTTCATGTTTTAAACTTGTTTAAATGTTGGTCAAACTTAGGTTTGACCGATTTCAAAATAAGCACAAAATATTCAAAAAAAAAAACATAAAAAAAAATGGAAAACCTGTGCACATGGCCTTACTATGTCATATACTAACAACTCAACTTGATAAACAAGGTCTACATAGATTCGAAACCAAAAATGCATGTATGTAGTGTGATATCTCAAAACTCAAACTATGAAGTCTAAGGTTGAAGAGAAGTGGTTTTGGATTTGCAACATGAAATGTTCTAATTTTGGAGTGACTAAGAAGGATCCAGGCTTAGTTTTTCATTTTGATGTTTTAAACTTGTTTAAATGTTGGTCAAACTTTGGTTTGACTGATTTAAAAAAAAGCACAAAATATTCAAAAAACATAAAAAAAAAAAAGGAAAACCTGTGCACATGGCCTTACTATGTCATATACTAACAACTCAAGTTGATAAACAAGGTCTACATAGATTCGAAACCAAAAATGCATGTATGTAGTGTGATATCTCAAAACTCAAACTATGAAGTCTAAGGTTGAAGAGAAGTGGTTTTGGATTTGTAACATGAAATTTTCTAAAAACTCACCAAAGCTTCATTTTGCAACTTACTTTTTCATTTTCATATTTTCATTTTAATATTTTAAACAGTTTTCGTTTGTTTTTCGTGTCCCAGAGCGTCCAGTTCGCATCCAGTTCGCGCTCAGTGGCATGACACGAGTGCACGCATGCAGGTTGACACGTAAACATAAAGGGTGATCGCGTCAGTTAATGCAAAATATGGTTGCAACATGTCTAGACATGTCTAGATGGATCAAAACGTTCCCAATTGCGGTCAATTGTACCAATAAGTCCATGCACGGAACTGTTCGACAGAGGGACAACACGCGTGTAGATGCTCTAGTTGACGTGGTGAACAACTACTGTCATGTCATTTCATCTGAACGCCATCGAGTGCGAATATAGCAGTAATGTGCAGTCATTTCACACTGGTTTTGGCAAAATACGAAGCGACCGACTGTTGATTTCTGCATGCAGTTTTGGATGGACACGCCATCGCAGTTAATTCCTCTCTATCCGAATCCAAGATAAAATCCCTTCTGCGTTGCGGTTCCAAAGCAGTTCTTCTCACTTCTCTCCGAGACCTTCTTCTCTCCCAAAAAACCCCAATCCTCTCCCACTCCCAAAAACCCCAATGGCGGATCCGTGGTGGCAAAAACCTGAGATCCCCAGCAACTCGGATGGCGAGTGCAACCCCATCCCGTGGTGGGATGCGAGCCATGGGCATTGGCAAAAGGACCTCGACAGCGACGACGACGACCAAAGCGAGGACGGCCATGTCTCCGACTCCGACCCCGACTCCGACGACGACGATGAGGAGGAGGAGGAGGAAGACGAGGAGGAGGAGCCGCTGAACGATGACTCTGACTCCGAGGAGGAGGAGGATGAGGAGGACGACGACTCCGACGACGACGACGCACCGCCAGCGAAGAGGCGGAGGATGTGGTAGGCTTCGTGGAGGAAGTTAGAGCCTGCCGCCGACGTAGTACTAGTAGAAGCCGCCGGCGTAGTAGTAGCCCGCCGCCGGCGGAGTAGCAGTGCAATAGTTGCACTGCTACTGATTAGTAGTATTTAGTGTAGTAAAAACTTTTGTAATCAGTTCGAAGAACTTTTGTAATCAGTTGGAAAATATAAATCCAATCTCAGTTTCAGTTCCAATTTCAGTTTCAGTGTGCAAATCCTAATTACAAATCCTTTAATTTCTTCTAATTCTAGAGTTCAGTTTCTTAATCATTTAATTTCAGTGTTAACGACGTACTAATCACCATTTCAGACTTGTAATTCCAACTTAAATGGTTAATCTTGGGGCCAAGATGTCAGACTTGTAATCCCAACCTGGGCGTCAGACTCGTTTCCTAGCAATCCGTCCCCACCTACCTGTCCCACTTGATCGGTCCCACTTGTCAACTCACGTGGTGCCCCAGGCCGACCCCACTAGTCAGGCCAAGTGACGGTCAAAAGAGGCTGACCAGACGGAAACGTCCGTCTTCGCCATCTTCGAGTCTCGAAAGAGCCAGGTAGGGCACAGACAGATAAAACTACGCAGCTAGGGCACATACAGATAAAACTACGCCAGGTAGGGCACAGAAAGAAATAGCCCCTTATATAAACCCTCGGAATAAATTTCGACTAGTGACGGCAACTTCTATCACTCCGAGACACCTAGTGTCTGCATAATCCAATCTCTCTGATAAAAATATTATCTACCCCGCGGAAACCATTCCGGTGATACTCTCTCGGTATCCAGACCAACCATATACACAACAGATTAGAACTGACTTAAGTGTGTTACCCTACAGGTTCGATAACGTGTAGCTATAATTAGATGTTTCCATCTAATCACCAGCCAGGGTCAGATACATGGGCTACCTGAATAACTGCTACCGTTATGCGAATGTTCTCTATTGAACCTGTTGATTATTAATTCTTCATTCCCATTACTCGCGATGCTGAAATTACCCGAGATAAAGTATTCCAGATATTTCCATGAATCAATCCCTGATTCACTATATCTCTGTCTATCTTGTTACCGGTAAATTTCCTTTTCTCGTTCCCGTAATCCGATATCCCACATGATGTAACTTCATCATGCATTGTCTACAGAACATATTGGACATCATACATACTGAGTGGGCCCTGGAAGTATCTCTCTTTTGACAGAGGAGTAATTTCCCATCTTGGAACATTAGGATATATGCACATCTTCAGAACCACCCAGTGACTGCCGTTTTCCCACCCAGTTACGGCCATGGTTAAGACAGTACCAAAGTAATTTCTTCCAATGCACACAACCCTAATAACCTCATGGTCTACGGACATGTCATATAACAATCATCTGCGATATTGCACTAAGGACAAAAAGACACTTTGGAATCTTACTTAGCATATCAACGATTTGGGTCTACCCAGCCATATTGTTTCCACCAACAATATGCCACTCATTGATGCTGACATAAACAATGTCCTAGACCAGGAAAACGTGGTCTCTAGCAATCAACGAATTAGTCTAAAAGGCAAGATTAGGGTATACTTTATTCTGTTCATATCTCTACACGTGCGAGTGAGTTTTCCTCTGAATCACATATTCAGGAGTCACCGCAGTTATAGCATAGAATCATGAAGCATAATTATGAATCAGATGTTAAACTTTATTGCCTTTTGGGCATACATCCAACAGTCTCCCACTTGCACAATAGGCAATTACTATTTGCACAAGACTCAACATCTGGGTGAAACCGATGGTTTCTTATGCTTCATTCCTTGTGGTAGACATTTGTCATCAGACCCTTTCGGGGTTGTGTGAACTTTATACATTATGCAAAAAAATCCTTTTCTATCATAATTATTTTGATCATACAATCACATGCAGTCCGGGCTATTCAAGGTGTAACCTTGGTACTCTAACTAAGAAAACAGTTCTGCTGTTTTCACAACATTGCTGCTTCTTTTGTAAAGAACCACACCTAGTTCGTAAAATGAACCGATAACCCTGTTTTGGAATCATTTAAGCTCCCACTGTTACTGCGACTTGTTGTAGTGTAACGTAACTCTATGCTCAAAATTAATTAAGCATCCTACCCCTTGATATTTCACAAAATCATAAGATCATGTTTTATCCTTGGTTTATCCTTTATGCTTATCTCATAAGTCTTTGTTCAATGTAACTCTTACATTTCAATATTCTCTTTTGAATTTCTTCAAAACACCGTTTGGAGAATACTTTATAAATAATTGAAGTCAATTGAACTTTTGTTACAAAGTCAACTTGTCAACAATTATCTTTATATCACTTGATATTCGAATCCAAGAATGCATAACTCAAGAAATTCCCATAATGATAAAACAATAAAATCATTTGATCATGCTCACCACCGATATAATATCGTGGTTCTTGCACATGAATTTCCTTATCCTTTAGAGCCTGGTTCTCTCATGTTTCGAATTTTCATTCAAAACACTTTGTGTGCAATCTTGCAGCAAGATATTAAATCATTATCAGGATGAATCCTGTCATGATACTAATTCCTTGCTCCATCGTTTCATTGAACAACTTTTCAATGATACATATATTCTATCAAATGAAGTATTGATAATGGTTTTCAAAATTAATTGAATACCATAAACAAGCTCCCACTAACTTTTAAGAACTTTGCAATTTCCTATGAAGTTAAACATTGCTTGTTTTACTTCACATAATTACAAAACTGATCCAACCTTCATATCATCATCTGTCTGCCACCACAGACATACTTTTAATGACAAGTTGTGTATTCATTTAACAAAACACCCGAGCTGTACCTAGTACACATCCTCGATAAATTTTTCCTTCAAAGGAATTTGTTTTGTTAACATCTTATACGAACATACTCATTAAATAACTAGTATGGTATTCATTTAACAAAGCCCTCGAGTTGTACATCGTACACATACTCGATTATTTTTCCTTAGAGGAATTTACTTTGTTAAAATCTCATACAAATCTACTAGTCCCATTTAGATCCATAAAGCTGTGCTACAGATCATATGATCCTGAGTAGTCAACTCTTGAATTTATCATAAAACCATTTATGACAAAACAAGCTTTATGATCAAATATTCCAAAAGGAATTCCTTCAAGTCTTTCAAAACTTGATGATATTACTAAATAATATGACTCTAAGTCATGAAGGTTTGGATACTATAGCACCTTATCTTATTACTTTGTCTTCAGCATATTGTTTCAAGTTTCCTAGAAACTCTTATGCTCTTTATCTCGTTAAGTGATTATTTTTTGACAAGAAGTCATGCTCATATTGCAATGACTCTCGGTATTAGTCTAAAAGAATTGTCAATTGGAATTGCTTCTGCCTGCACAACTTCTGATAACTATTTCCGAAGCTTCAATAATCTCTTCAAGAATCACCATCCTCCCACTGAATTCAACAAGGAATAAATTCCTCAAGAATCAAATCTATCTTAGTAACAAAACATTGTCACTTATGTGGTGTTACAAGAGGACTTCCAATTAACTTATTGGAACAACCTACAAAGTAATTCATTGTCTTTTACTATTAGGGTCGAATTTCATCTTTCAGAAAATCTCAGGACCTAAATCCATCATGTCCATTAATGTTTATCTTTCAAAACAATGACATGAGGCAAGAGACAATGTTATTCTCTTTGTCTTTTATCTTAGGACCAAGTTTCAATCTTTCAGAAACTTTTAGTACCTAAAACAAACGTGTCTACCAAAGTTTATCTTTCAAAACAATGACACGAAGCAAGACAATAAACTGTGCTAAAAATTACCTAGTGAGCAAACATAATCTAGATTGGGTACTGCCAAACATTATGCAAAAACAAGAAGATTCTTAGTGCTGACTTCATCACACTTAGTCAGATCATGACTTGAAAACTTTCAAGACATAATTATAATCACCAAGACTTTATATCTAAAACATTTTTGTGAAACTTTAAACATCAATGATAAAATCATTAACAGTCCAAATCCTTCATCAATCACAAAATATTTTAGAACAAATGATATTCCCTTAACTTCAAAATATTTGCAACTTGATCATCCCTAGAGGGAGTGATCTCCAATATTCTTTATCATAATAAACAGGACCAACTTGTCCTGTAAATTCACAAGAATATTTGTTGCCAAACATGCAACATAACTTTGAGTCGAAACTCACAAATCTTTCAACTTGAAAAATAAAAGTGGAGACATCTTCATCACAAGGACAAAGGTCCATGAGCCAAACTTGGCGCACACCACCACTTTTTATTCTTCATCCTTCTTACTTTCCGCAGCCCTTATATTAAATGCAAGGAAAATTCTTCGCAATCAATATTCCATAGTTACTAGTAAGAATAATGAATATCATGTAAACATAACCTCTAGGAGGTTTCTTCTCATTAGTGCCTGAAACTTTTTATAGTTCCACCTCCAATATCTTTTCTCTCCTCAGAAGAGTTATTCGGGATTCTCCTGAAACCTTTTAAGCTTGACCGGTGATTAAACACCTTTAGCCTTCTTCTTCCTCTTCTTCTTGAAGCATGCGAATTGGACAACAATTGTTATCCCTCATCACATTAGCTTATGCAGAGTTCAGCATAGCAAGGAGCCATTTAATATTTTCTTCTTCCCATTCATGTTTTGAATCATGATACATCCGTTGTTAAACGGGGAAGTGTAGACAACATCAAATCTGTATTTGGCTCAGCTGGGATTAGAAACCCCAGAGTCTGCAGCCTAATACCGCAATCAATCAACTGATACATCTCAAACTCTTAGTCTTTGCTTGAGTCTGGAACATGGCTGTGAGTACGACAATCACGTCGCTAAGCAGATGTGCGATCCAACTGATACGTCTCAAACGTATCTATAATTTCTGATGTTCCATGTTGATATTATACCAATTGTTATATGTTTTACATACACTTGATAGCATTTTTATGCATTTTCTGGGACTAAACTATTAACAAGATGCCACAGTGCCAGTTCCTATTTTCTGCTATTTTTGTATTTCAGAAAGCTATTATGGAAATATTGTCGAAATTGGACGAAACTTGGACAGGACCTCCTATTTTTCCAACACGTACACGAAAGTCCGAAGGAGAGACGGAGGCGACCGAGGAGGCGGCCACACCATAGGGCGGCACGGGTCCCCCCTGGCCGCGCCGTGCTGTGGTGTGGGCCCCTCGGGTCGCTCCATCCGCCGTCCTTTCGCCTATTTATTCATCTTCACGGGAAAACCCTAGACACCCGAGCCATTATCCACGAAAATATCCAGAGACGCCGCCGCCGTCAACCCTAGCTCGGGAGGGTTCAGAAGCTCTTCCCGGCACCCTGCCGGAGAGGGGAATCATCATCGGAGGGCTCTACATCACCATGCCTGCCTCCGGAGTGATGTGTGAGTAGTTCATCTTTGGACTACGGGTCCATAGCAGTAGCTAGATGGTTGTCTCTCCACTTTATGCTATCATGTTTAGATCTTGTGAGTTGCCTATCATGATCAAGATCATCTTATTGTAATGCTACATGTTGTGTTTGCTGGGATCCGATGAATATTGAATACTATGTCAAGTTAATTATCAATCTATCTTATATGTTATTTATGATCTTGCATGCTTTCCGTTACTAGTAGATGCTTTGGCCAAGTAGATGCTTGTAAATCAAGAGTTCGTATTTACGCTAGATAGTGGGTTCATGCCTCTGGTAATCTGGGAGAGTGACAACAACTTCTAAGATTGTGGATGTGTTGTTGCCACTAGGGATAAAATAACCAATGCTTAGCTTAAGGGTGCGCCGTTAGGTCTAATGCATTTGTTTACATTACGCACATTACTTAATGCGATTATCCGTTGCTTGCAACTTAATACGGACGGGGAACTCAGTATGTCAACCTGGAGGTGGATTATTAGTCATAGACGTTGTTGGATAACGGTCTATGTATTTTGTCGTAATGCCCACATGAATATCATAGTAATAATCATGTCATATATATGCATTGTCATGCGCTCAATATTTTGTCAATTGCCCAGCTGTAATTTGTTTACCCAGCATGTTAGTTATCTTTTATGGAGAGACACCACTAGTGAACTGTGGACCCCGGTCCATTCTTTTACACTGATAATACAACCAACTGCAATCATTGTTCCTTTTCATTCTCTGCAATTTACTACTGTTTTTCACACCATACGTTTAATCCTTTGTTTTCAGCAAGCCGGTGAGATTGACAACCTCACTGTTTTGTTGGGGCAAAGTAGTTTGATTGTGTTGTGTGCAGGTTCCACGTCAGAGCGCCACTGACAACCTTCAGAAGTGATTTCTTGCTCCTACTGGTTCGATTAAACCTTGGTTTCATACTGAGGGAAACTGCTGCTACACTGCTTCAAACCTTCCTCTTGGGGTCTCCCAACGAATGTGTGATCCACGTCATCACCAACCGCTTCTGCAACTCATGGCCCATGCATGTCAACATAAGACATTGGATAAAGACAGCCTCATCACTCTTCAAGGTGTGAGCTTCCCTTTCATAACAAGTAGTTTCAAAAACACCCCCCCCCCGAAGGAGGAGCTTCGAGGACATACTTATTCTCGGCACCCATAAGTACAAAACTTAGGAAACATACCCAAACAACATATTTACTCCAATGGTAGAAAAGTGGTTTCCTTAAAAGTAGTGGACCAAGGTAAATAGCGGGTGTTACGTGTGTCGATCTACAACAATCTAAAGTTCACTAAGACGTGTGTCGTAATGCCCACATGAATATCATAGTAATCATCATGTCATATATATGCATTGTCATGCGCTCAATATTTTGTCAATTGCCCAGCTGTAAATGGAGAGACACCACTAGTGAACTGTGACCCCGGTCCATTCTTTTACACTGATAATACAACCAACTGCAAACTTTGTTCCTTTTCATTCTCTGCAATTTACTACTGTTTTCCACACCATACGTTTAATCCTTTGTTTTCAGCAAGCCGGTGAGATTGACAACCTCACTGTTTCGTTGGGGCAAAGTAGTTTGATTGTGTTGTGTGCAGATTCCACGTTGGTGATCGAGTAAACGCGCCACCAACAACCTTCAGAAGTGATTTCTTGCTCCTACTGGTTCGATTAAACCTTGGTTTCATACTGAGGGAAACTGCTGCTACACTGCTTCATACCTTCCTCTTGGGGTCTCCCAACGAACGTGTGATCCACGTCATCAAGCATTTTTCTGGCGCCGTTGCCGGGGAGCAAGAGGATTTCTGCAAGGGGAGTTTCACGCTTCCAATCTCTTTACTTTGTTATTGTCTTGCTTAGTTTATTTTTATTAGTCTTGTTTGCTTTATTTATCAAAAACACAAAAAAATTAGTTACTTTTATTTTCAAGTTGTTATCTTTCTGTTTTGTTTTAATTTTGCTAAAATGAGTACCCCTGAGAACACTAAGTTGTGTGATTTCACTAGCACGAACAACAATGATTTCATTAGTACACCTATTGCTCCACCTGCTTCTAACGCAGAATTCTATGAAATTAAACCTGCACTTTTAAATCTTGTTATGAAAGAGCAATTCTCTGGTGTTAGTACTGATGCTGCTGCTCACCTTAATAATTTTGTTGAACTTTGTGAGATGCAAAAGTATAAGGAGTAGATGGTGATATTATTAAACTGAAACTTTTTCCTTTCTCTTTGAGAGGACGTGCTAAAGAATGGTTGCTATCTTTGACTAGAAATAGTATTGATTCATGGACTAAATGCAAAGATGCTTTCATAGGAAAATATTATCCTCCTGCTAAGATTATATCTTTGAGAAGTAGCATTATGAATTTCAAACAATTTGATAATGAGCATGTTGCTCAAGCTTGGGAGAGAATGAAATCATTGGTAAAGAATTGTCCCACCCATGGACTGACTGCTTGGATGATCATCCAAACCTTTTATGCAGGACTAAATTTTTCTTCAAGAAACCTATTGGATTCGGCCTCTGGAGGTACCTTTATGTCCATCACTTTGGGTGCTGCAACAAAGCTTCTTGATGATATGATGATAAATTATTCTGAATGGCACACCGAAAGAGCTCCACAAGGTAAGAAGGTAAATTCTGTTGAAGAAATCTCTTCCTTGAGTGATAAGATTGATACTATTATGTCTATGCTTACAAATGGAAAAATGCATGTTGATCCAAATAATGTTCCTTTAGCTTCTTTGGTTGCTCAAGAAGAGCATGTTGATGTGAACTTCATTAAAAATAATAACTTCAACAACAATGCTTATAGGAATAATTTTGGTAATAACAATTATAAGCCCTATCCTTTTAATAGTGGCAATGGTTATGTTAATTCTTATGGTAATTCCTACAACAATAATAAGAGTGTACCCTCTGATCTTGAAGTCATGCTTAAGGATTTTATTAGTACACAAACTGCTTTCAATAAATCTGTTGAGGAAAAGTTTGGGAAAATTGATGTTCTTGCCTCTAAAGTTGATAGTCTTGCTCTTGATGTTGATTTGTTAAAAATTAAAACTATGCCTCATGATGTTAAAGAGAGCAAAACTCTCAATGCTATACAAGTTAAAATTGATAATAATGTGAGGATGTTAGCTGATTTACATGCTAGGTGGGCAAGAGAGGATGAAATTGCTAAAAAGAATAGTATTGCTAGAGTTTATACTATTACTACTACTGAAAATGCTGTAAACTCAAGTGTTAACAAACCTCCTACTATCAATGGTAAAGTAATTGGTGTTGGCAATGTCTCTACTTCTGTTGCAAAACGTTTAAAATTGCCTGAAAACACTGAAACTGTTCCTGATAAAAGTGCTGAAATTTTTCGAGATGGGAGACAATGGTCCCATTACTTTGATAATAATGATTTTGATTTTGATGGTTGCAATATTTCTGAAGTAATTAAGTTCTTGCAAAAGCTAGCTAGAAGTCCTAATGCTAGTGCTATAAACATGGCTTTTACTAAACATATTACTAATGCTCTCATGCAAGTTAGGGAAGAGAAATTAAAACATGAAGCTTCTATCCCTAGGAAGTTAGAAGATGGTTGGGAGCCCATCATTAAAATGAAGGTGAATGATTTTGATTGCAATGCTTTATGTGATCTTGGTGCTAGTATTTCTGTTATGCCTAAGAAACTCTATGATATGCTTGATTTAGCACCTTTGGAACACTGTTATTTGGATGTTCACCTTGCTGATAATACTATAAAGAAACCTTTGGGGAGAGTTGATGATGTTTTTATAATGGTTAACAATAACCTTGTCCCCGTTGATTTTGTTGTTTTGGATATTGAATGCAATGCTTCTTGTCCTATTGTTTTGGGAAGACCTTTTCTTAGAACTGTTGGTGCTATTATTGATATGAGAGAGGGGAATATTAAATATCAATTCCCACTCAAGAAAGGTATGGAACACTTCCCTAGAAAGAAGATGAAGTTACCTTTTGATTCTATTGTTAGAGCAAATTATTCTGTTGATGCTTCATCACTTGGAAACACTTGATTCTTACTTTCTGCGCCTAGCTGAAAGGCGTTAAAGAAAAGCGCTTATGGGAGACAACCCATTATTTTATTTCTGCAATTTTTTTTCTTTTTGAGTCAAGGAGTTGTTTACTTCTGTAACAATTCCTTTGTATCTTTATTTTATCGCATTGTTGTGCCAAGTATTGCCTCTAATAGGAAGATGATGCTAGATTTGGATTTCTGCGCAGGAACAGATTTCTGCTGTTCACCGTTTTACTTCTGTAAAATCACAGAAAAATTATTTAAATCTGCAAATTTTTGTGCGTGATCCTCAGATATGTACGCATCTTTCGTTAGTTTGTTTTTCGATCTGAGCAACGTAAGTGCCTCGAAAAAATTCGTCTTTACGGACTGTTCTGTTTAGACAGATTCTGTCTTTTATTTTTCGCATTCTCTCTTTTACTAGTGTTGAGTGGAATTCTTTTTTAGGGTGAAGAGCTTCACATAACATCAGTGGCAGTAGTTAATGTTAAAAGTAACGGTCATGTTTGTGTCCTTATAGAACATGTGAGTTTTTGATTGTGCACTAACCCTCTAATGAGAATTACTTGAGTTTGGTGTGGCGGAAGTTTTCAAGGGTCAAGAGAGAAGGATGATATAATGTGATCAAGAAGAGTGAAGAGCTTAAGCTTGGGGATGCTCCCATGGATCACCCCAGCATATTTCAAGAAGACTCAAGCGTCTAAGCTTGGGGATGCCCAAGGCATCCCCTTCTTCATCAGCAACTTATCAGGTCATCTCTAGTGAAACTATATTTTAATTCTTTCACATCATATGTGCTTTACTTGGAGCGTCTGTGTGCTTTTATTTTCAGTATTTTATTTTTCTTATGGTCAACTTGATTGGACCCTAGCATTCTTGATTGGGAGAGAGACACGCTCCGCTTTTTCATATGAATACTCCTATTCTTCACTTATACTTGTTGAGTATTCTTATCTAGCTATTGCTATGCTTTTAGCTCCTGTTTTGCATGCATCTCTTATTCAGAGCTGTTAGTTCTTTTAAAGAAAGTACTCTCTTGCTTCACTTATAATTGTTTGGAGAGTTTATGTTGAAATAAATTGATTGGTGTTTGGTTGGAACAGAAAATGTTGCATGTGGTAGATGGTATAATGGAAAAAGCTTACATATTCTTGTAGATCACTGTATTGGATAATTTGATACTTGTCAATTGTTTTGAGTTATCAAGTAGTTCATGTTTAAGCTTTTGTATCATGTAGTTAAAACCTATTAATGAAGAACTACCGTAAAGCTCGTTGAAATTTGGTTTGCATGATTGGTATCTCTAAGGTCTAGATATTTTCTAGTAAAAGGGTTTGGTTAACAAGGAAGACAGTGTAGAGTCTTATAATGCTTGCAATATGTTTTCATATAAGTCTTGCTGTGTCGGTTGATATCCTGTGTTTGCTTCAAATAACCTTGCTAGCCTAAACTCTGTACTGAGAGGGAATGCTTCTCGTGCATCCAAAACCTTGAGCCAAAATCCATGCCATCTGTGTCCACCATAACTACCTATATGTGGTATTTCCTTGCCATTCCAAGTAAATTTTTCATGTGCTACCTTTAAACTATTCAAAAATTATTACTCCTATTTTGTGTCAATGTTTACCAAGCTCATGAGGACGGGGTGGATGTCTTTATGTCAACTGTCAAACAGACTTTACCACCGGACTAGCGGCATATACATCCGCTTATCCATTAATTTTGCAAAAAGAGCTGGCAAATGGGGTGCCCAGTCCCAATTAATTACAACTTTAACCGCTTAATTCTCTTCACATTTTTGCCCTGATTTATCAGTCAAGCAATGACAAACAGTGAAATATCTGCATGTGTAAACAAAAGAGAAGAGGGATGATCTGCCTTGCTGGTAGAAATAACGTCCTTCATGGGAGCCGCTCTTAAAAGTCTGGTTGGCAGGGGTCATATTGTACTTTCCATTTTCTGATTCGTTGACAATTAACAAACACCTCCAAAACTTATTTTTACTCTTTATGATTTCAAAAACTTAAAAAGCTCTAGCACATGATTTAATCCCTGCTTCCCTCTGCGAAGGGCCTTTCTTTTACTTTTATGTTGAGTCAGTTTTCCTACTTCTTTCTATCTTAGAAGCAAACACTAGTGTCAACTTTGGTGCAACAATTTTTATATGCTTGTATATTGCACTTATTATATTGCTTTGTGTTGACAAATATCCATGAGATATATATGTTGAAAGTTGAAAGCAATTGCTGAAACTTAAATCTTCCTTTGTGTTGGTTAAATACCTTTTACTTAGAATCTATTGCTTTATGAGTTAACTCTTATGCAAAACTCTTTGATGCTTGTCTCGAAAGTACTATTCATGAAAAGTTTTTGCTTATATGATTCAGTTGTTTGCTCATTATCTACTTGCTAGCAAACTATAGACCATTGACCTGGATCACTTCATTCATAACATGTGCTTTACAATACTATTTGATCAAGATTATGATTGTAGCATGTCACCTCAGAAATTATTTTGTTTTTATCGTTTTACCTACTCGAGGACGAGTAGAACTAAGCTTGGGGATGCTTGATACGTCTCAAACGTATCTATAATTTCTGATGTTCCATGTTGATATTATACCAATTGTTACATGTTTTATATACACTTCATAGCATTTTTATGCATTTTCTGGGACTAACCTATTAACAAGATGCCACAGTGCCAGTTCCTGTTTTCTGCTGTTTTTGTATTCCAGAAAAGCTAGTCTGGAAATATTCTCGGAATTGGACGAAACTTGGACAGAACCTCCTATTTTTCCAACACGTACACGGAGTCCAAGGAGAGACGGAGGGACCGAGGAGGCGCCACACCATGGGCGCGCGGGCCCCCCTGCCGCGCGTGTGTGGTGTGGGCCCTCGGGTCGCTCCAGCCGCCGCCCTTTCGCCTATTTATTCATCTTCACGGGAAAACCCTAACACCCGAGCCATTATCCACGAAAAGTTCCAGAGACGCCGCCGCCGTCAACCCTAGCTCGGGAGGGTTCAGAAGCTCTTCCCGGCACCCTGCCGGAGAGGGGAATCATCACCGGAGGGCTCTACATCACCATGCCTGCCTCCGGAGTGATGCGTGAGTAGTTCATCCTTGGACTACGGGTCCATAGCAGTAGCTAGATGGTTGTCTCTCCACTTTATGCTATCATGTTTAGATCTTGTGAGCTGCCTATCATGATCAAGATCATCTTATTGTAATGCTACATGTTGTGTTTGCTGGGATCCGATGAATATTGAATACTATGTCAAGTTGATTATCAATCTATCTTATATGTTATTTATGATCTTGCATGCTTTCCGTTACTAGTAGATGCTTTGGCCAAGTAGATGCTTGTAACTCCAAGAGTGAGTATTTATGCTAGATAGTGGGTTCATGCCTCCGGTAATCTGGGAGAGTGACAACAACTTCTAAGATTGTGGATGTGCTGTTGCCACTAGGGATAAAATAACCGATGCTTAGCTTAAGGGTGCGCCGTTAGGTCTAATGCATTTGTTTACATTACGCACATTACTTAATGCGATTATCCGTTGCTTGCAACTTAATACCAACGGGGAACTCGGTATGACAACCTGGAGGTGGATTATTAGTCATAGACGCTGTTGGATAACGGTCTATGTATTTTGTCGTAATGCCCACATGAATATCATAGTAATCATCATGTCATATATATGCATTGTCATGCGCTCAATATTTTGTCAATTGCCCAGCTGTAATTTGTTCACCCAGCATGTTAGTTATCTTTTATGGAGAGACACCACTAGTGAACTGTGGACCCCGGTCCATTCTTTTACACTGATAATACAACCAACTGCAAACATTGTTCCTTTTCATTCTCTGCAATTTACTACTGTTTTCCACACCATACGTTTAATCCTTTGTTTTCAGCAAGCCGGTGAGATTGACAACCTCACTGTTTCGTTGGGGCAAAGTAGTTTGATTGTGTTGTGTGCAGGTTCCACGTCAGAGCGCCACTGACAACCTTCAGAAGTGATTTCTTGCTCCTACTGGTTCGATTAAACCTTGGTTTCATACTGAGGGAAACTGCTGCTACACTGCTTCATACCTTCCTCTTGGGGTCTCCCAACGAACGTGTGATCCACGTCATCACCAACCGCTTCTGCAACTCATGGCCCATGCATGTCAATAGAATACATTGGATAGAGACAGCCTCATCACTCTTCAAGGTGTGAGCTTCCCTTTCATAACAAGTAGTTTCGAAAACAACCCCCCCCCCCCCCCCCGAAGGAGGAGCGTCGAGGACATACTTATTCTTGGCACCCCTAAGTACAAAACTAAGGAAACATACCCAAACAACATATTTACTCCTATGGTAGAAAAGTGGTTTCCTTAAAAGTAGTGGACCAAGGTAAATAGCGGGTGTTACGTGTGTCGATCTACAACAATCTAAAGTTCACTAAGACATGTTCATAATTATTTTTCTAGCACTAGTTAAAGATAAACTAATAATGTGCTCCCACTAAACTCTAATATTCCTCGTGATCAGATTTTAGCGATTCAGAATCCTCAGTCCTCAATAGATGGAAGCATGGATACATGTCATCCTCTATGACGAAGGGGTATGCCAACTTGCCAATCACTTCCTGCCGTGACTTCCGTTCATCTTTCGATGTAGTGCTCCGAACTCATAACAAGTTATGCCCGGACTTCAAGACAACCAACCGATCATGCTGCTAGAACGGTTCGTGCCCGCCTCCCGAACCCTTGGCACACATTACTCGTGGAAACATGGCGTACGGTGACAAGCATCCGGTTTGACAATGCCACGGTTGGATGAGCACGAACTCCTTGATATTTCTTTATAAAGCTTAGATAATTAAATCCGTACCTCTGTCTGAGGAATCTCCCTAATAATCACGTCTACTGCGCAACCAAGGGAAAAGCAAGAAAACAGGTATAAAACATGCACTAGTAAATAACACTTCGTGATGTAGTATAGTCTTCTTCCTTCATCCACCGGTGGCACCTCCAGCGGTGCGGCCATGTCGAGGTTCATGACAAGTGCATGCCTTCTCCTATTCTCCACTATCACCATAGCTCGTTGAACGAGAGCGGCACGCCGGCCAACAAAAACAAGGTTAGTCAACAAAATAAATATTGGAGACTATACCACATCACATGTCCTGCAAAACAGAGTTAGACGTCTCTCTAACGTTTGTCTTGCAATTTTAGCGTGGTTGTAGGATTCCCAGATACCCAAAGAAAAGCCTACAACCCTGACCAAGCATGTTTATTCATGTTGCTAGATTGACATTACGCGGTGAAGAACAACCCAAAATTACGAAAACGTTGAGGCTCCTCTTCTAAACGATCACAGGTGCGCGTGACCCCATGTGGACCCAGTCCACATTGCCCTTTCCGCTATCAAGTCGATGAACTCCAACTATAGATATATTTGAAGCTACTGTTAGCACTTCGTTGGCGCCGACGGGAATACTAGGAGCAGCCGGAAGGTCCGTGGATTGCCAGAAGTTCGAGATCTAACTATGCCATTGCAAAACAAGACGAGACCGCATATTGGGAAGCAACCATAAATAAACTGAATGCTAGAAGTAACCAATTCAATAACATACCCGCACAAACTTGTGCGGTGCCCGCACACCATGTGCTCTAGATCAAATCTTGTATCTACGCATAGAAAGCTCTCATACCACTATTGGGTTGCGTGCATGGAAAACAAATTTTTTGCCAACTTACGCAACAGCCAAGATCTACTATGCAGATACAAGTGACATACATTCATATTTGATCTAACTGTAAATCATTACCGAACCGTTGAAGCGGAAGAGATGTCGATGACGATGTTGACGTAGTCGTCGCCGATGTTGATGACGATGATGACATTGATGCAGCTTGTGGAAGAACTCCCTCGGGTAAGCCTAGCCAAGAGAACACCTAGACTCCTCGCGTCCCGCCTTGATCCAATAAAGTGGAGGGTCAACCGTTTCTCAACGGATCACCCTCTGAGTTTCACACACATACATCTGATCCAGTCCAGCAGGGCTTCGCCGTCCATGCTTGAAGCACTCACCGCTGGTGTATATGGTGGTGGAGATCTCAACACATGAGAAGGAGGGAGAGAGATATTAGAGATCTAGATCTAATCTAATTTGAGGGAGGCAAGCCTCTAATCCATAAACTTGTGTCTACTTGGATATCTCCAAAGGAGAGGGGGTGGGGGTTTATATAGGTGGACCAAGGGGTAGGGTGGCTTGGGCAAGGGGCTAGCCCTTGCTTTGGTGCGCCGGCCCTAGGGGAGTTGGAGTTGGACTCCGACTCCTCCCCTTCCTTCCTTGATGCGCACTACATGGGGGAGAGTTGGAGTTGGTTTGGGGAAGGGGAAACCTTCCCCTTGCCCAAGTCGGTTTGGTTCGGTTTGGGGAAGGGGAAACCTTCCCCTTGCCCAAGTCGGTTTGGGGGAGGAGTCCTTGTCCAACAAGGTTCCCCAAAACTGCCTCACCACATGGGCCTAGGGCCCAACTAGGGTTTGGCCAAGGGGGGGACTTTCCCCCCTTGGTGCGCCTGGCCCACCCGCCCCTTGTGGGGGTGCAGCTGCCTAGTGGGCCCATGGGTCCACCTGGCAGCTCCCTTCGGTGGCTCCAATTTATTTATAAATTTTCCAATAATTATTTATTAAATAAATACATTAATATTTAATTAATATTTAACTAAATCATATTTTGTCTAATTAATTCTTATTTGAATATTTCCTTTTACAGAATATTTCACTGAATTAATTACCTATCATATAAAACACTTTCATATGATCCGGGACACCCAGTGTCCGCTGACAAAATACTCCGGATAAATATTTCCTTCTTATATAAACCCTCGGAATAAATTGCGACTAGTGACAGCAACTTCTATCACTCCGAGACACCTAGTGTCTGCATAATCCAATCTCTCTGATAAAGATATTATCTACCACGCGGAAACCATTCATGTGATACTCTCTCGGTATCCAGACCAACCACATACACAACAGACTAGAACTGACTTAAGTGTGTTACCCTACAGGTTCGATAACGTGTAGCTATAATTAGATGTTTCCATCTAATCACCAGCCATGGTCAGATACATGGGCTACCTGAATAACTGCTACCGTTATGCGAATGTTCTCTGTTGAACCTGTTGATTATTAATTCATCATTCCCATTACTCGCGATACTGAAATTACCCGAGATAACGTATTCCAGATATTTCCATGAATCAATCCCTGATTCACTATATCTCTGTCTATCTCGTTACCGGTAAATTTCCTTTTCTCGTTCCCGTAATCCGATATCCCACATGATGTAACTTCATCATGCATTGTCTGCAGAACATATTGGACATCATACATACCGAGTGGGCCCTGGAAGTATCTCTCTTTTGACAGAGGAGTAATTTCCCATCTTGAAACATTAGGATATATGCACATCTTCAGAACCACCCAGTGACTGCCGTTTTCCCACCCAGTTACGGCCATGGTTAAGGCAGTACCAAAGTAATTTCTTCCAATGCACACAACCCTAATAACCTCATGGTCTACGGACATGTCATATAACAATCATCTGCAATATTGCACTAAGGACAAAAAGACACTTTGAAATCTTACTTAGCATATCAACGATTTGGGTCTACCCAGCCATATTGTTTCCACTAACAATATGCCACTCATTGATGCTGACATAAACAATGTCCCAGACCAGGAAAACGTGGTCTCTAGCAATCAATGAATTAGTCTAAAAGGCAAGACTAGGGTATACTTTATTTTGTTCATATCTCTACACGTGCGAGTGAGTTTTCCTCTAAATCACATATTCAGGAGTCACCGCAGTTATAACATAGAATCATGAAGCATAATTATGAATCAGATGTTAAACTTTATTGCCTTTTGGGCATACATCCAATAAGAGAGAGGATAGATAAATTAATGAGAGATCAGAGAAGTCACATCCAGAAATGTTGGGAGTGAGGTGTATATCATGAGAGATCAGAGAAGTCACAGCCAGCAAATTGGGAGAGAGGTGGCAGGTGTTGGTACATAGATATCTGAAATATAGCCGTTGAAAATAAAACAGTTAGAAAATATAGTCGTTGGAAATTCGTTGTTGAAAATAGAGGCATTGAAAAAAAGTTGAATGATACTTAAAAATACTATTAAAATATAATAGAGATATAAACATTTTGAATATACACTTTCCACTGTAAAACTGAAAAGGTGGAAAAGGAAATCATTTAGGCCTAGTTTGGCAACAAAGTTTTTTCTAAAACCGATGTATTGTAAAACTGTAGTATTTACATACCTAGGCAACAAATACTTCAGCTTTGAAAAAAGAGGTCCTTCAAAATTAGTGCAGTTTATTGAAATATTAAAGTATATAAACATTCGTTGGAGCCAAAAACATCGAAGTATTCGTATTTTAGAAAACTAAAGTATTATCAATATATTTCAAAAAAGAAAACGTAGCTACCAAACGGGCCTTAAACTGGAGGTGTATATGGAGCTCCAAATTTACAGCCACTAGAAATAGGGTCATTTAATGGATTGCCCCTACCAGCCTTGTTGGACTCATTTTTTCCCCTTGTTGCGAATCGTCCTCTGTTTTGCCCCTAGTTCATTCGCAGCTACAATGGTTTGCCCTAAACGGCAAGTTTCTAGTCTATTCCGTCTGATGGCGTTACTGATAGTGGGTCCGCAACTTACAGGTGGGACCGCCTGGGTGCAGGGCTTAGAGGTGGGGCCGCCCAACGGCCTGATGCCCCAATCTGTCCATGCGCGCCTGCTCCCGACCGGCCGTTGTGCGCCGCCGCCACCACCACCTGCGCCGCCATGGCCGTCCCGCGTCACCACCAGATCCACCACCACCAGCAGATCCGCCGCCACCGTCCTGCGACGACACGGGTGGGGCGCTCGTTCCGCCACTGCGGCCGCCACCTGCTCGACCCGTGGTGGGGCTCCTTCCGTGCGCCCGGCCGGAGCGCTGATAGGTGAGGGGCTGGTGCACCCCACCAGGACGTTGGCGGCAAAATGGCGAGCGGCAGCGACCCCGGAGTAGCTGGCGAGGCAGGCGTCGGGCCGAAGACCCGCCGCGTCCACGACTGGGTTCCCCAGGGGTAGGGTTTCCTCCAATTTAGCTTGTTTGTGCATTTCAACAGTCGATCGACATAGGACGCTATTTATTTCTGCAATTGGACATAGCTTGGTTGTGCATTTGAGGTTAATTCTGCAATTGCGTCTCTGTTTTTCTGTAATTGGAAAATGGGTTCCCGAGCTTGCTTGTGCTGATTGCGTCTCTGTTTTTCGTGGGTTAGGATGGAGTTGCGGTTTGCTTTCTTGGTGAGCATTAGAAGGGAACGGTACATCCTGGATGAAGACACCCAGAAGAAGAAATTCCAGGGAGGTTTTGATTATTCAGTGCCAATGGATTGCAATTGGAGTTTCAGGCAATTTGGGGAGGTCCTTTGCAGCCCATATCCTTGGGGTTTGCATGACGAAGTGGAATTCAAATACTACGATGGGGGGAAAAATTGGGTGAAAGTTAGCAATGATGCAGAACTCGCTACCATGTTTGCTAAGCAGAAGGAGAAAGATAAATTCAATGTGAGGCTACAAATTGATGTGGTTGTGCTGGAAGTTGGACCTAGGGTGACGGGTTCATCTTCTCGGACAGAACCATCTCGTCGTAAAGCCAATTCTAGCCAGAATAGTTCAGTTCATCCAAAGCGACGTGGTGGCTCGACAAGCGTGGGCACTGGCAGAAGGGTACCTGTTGAAGTGGAGTCTGATGCTAACATATCTGGGGATGATGAAGAGAGGCTATATTCTGATGTTGTTCAGAGTTTACGACGGACATCTCGTGCTGCTGAATCTCTGCTGCTGAAATCCCAGATGAAGCTGACAGTGAGCAAGAAGATGAGGAGGAAGACCTTCCAGCTGTTGAATGGGACCCTGAGAACCCTCATATGGCAGAAGGTACCATTTTTTCATCCATGAGTGAGTGTAGAAATGCACTTGTGACGTACTGCATCAAGGCAGAACGTGCATTCGTTGTTGACAAGAGCGATAAACAACGTTACACAGTGCATTGTGTGACTGAGGGTTGTCCATGGAGGATGCACGCATCTAAAATGCGAAAAAGCACGAATATTCAGGTCAAAGTGAACCCTTTTAGCCACACATGCCAAGAATCAACTCTCAGGAAGGAAACAATCAGTAGAGCCAAGTAAAAATGGGTGGCAGATGAAGTAAAGAAGTGGGTGGCAGAAAACCATCAAGTGGGTAAAAAGGAATTGCAGAAAAACATCAAAGACAAGTTCAAGATAGATTTACCATACATGAGGGTCTTCAATGGTAAACAAAAAGCTATGGAATCTATCTATGGTAACTGGCATGAAAGTTTTGAATTGTTGTATTCATTCAAAGCTGAAGTGGAGAGGACAAGCCCAGGTAGTATTGTTGAAATTGATCACCACTCAGTGGAGTACAGACTGAAGGGAGTGACAAGGACCAAGGAATGCTTTAGAAGGGTTTTTGTGTGCTTTGAGGCTTGTCGCCTGGGTTTTTTGGCAGGCTGCAGGCCATATTTGGCTATTGATGCTACTTTTCTCACAAGCAGGTTTAAAGGACAGTTAGTAGCAGCTTGTGCAGTAGATGCACACAATTTTGTATTTCCAGTTGCATACGGTGTGCTGGAGACAGAGTCTGAGGAGAGCTGGACTTGGTTTTTGCAGAATCTGCGCCGGGCTATTGAACATCCCAATGGGTTGGTAATTCATACAGATGCCTGCAAGGGTTTAGAAGTGGCTGTGGACAATGTGTTCCCTGGAGTAGAGCATAGAGAATGCATGCGTCACCTTGCTGCAAATTTTGTGAAGAAATTCAAAGGAAAGATATATACTGACAATTTATGGCCAGCATCTTTGACTTGCAGTGTGAGGAAGCATAACTACCACATGAGGCAGTTATACATGAATGCCAAAGTGAAGGAATACTTGGAAACACACCACTCCAAGTTATGGGCCATAAGCCAATTCAGTGAACTGAGCAAAGTTGAGTATGTGCACAATAATCTTGCAGAGTCTTTCAACTCAACGATCCGGAAACTAAAGGATCTTTATTTGGTGGATTTGCTTGACAAGATAAGGATAGAATACACGCAGAAGTTTCATTTTCGTGATGGAATAGCTGAGGCAAAATTCATGGGCCACATTATCATCCCTTCCGTGATGACTGAACTGAAGAAGAAAACAGAAGGCTTGGAAATGAACATGATTTTATTGTCGGATACCACTGCAGAGGTATCAGTATTGGATAAAGAGCAGAGAGCCTGGAGATATCCAGTGGATTTAGAAGCTAGAACTTGCAGTTGTAGGAAATGGCAGATATCTAGGTTGCCATGCATTCATGCTTTGTTTTTCATCACTTCTCTCTCAGGTCCAGCAGGGAACATACAACAGTATGTTCATGAGTACTACTCTGTTGCAAAGTTCAAAGCCACATATGCACATGCCTTGCCTGCTTTGGAGGGAAAACAACAATGGGATAGAGTAGACCCTGGATTCAAGCTTTGCGCTCCAGTTCTGAAGAGAGCAGCAGGTAGACCGAGGAAGAGTCGGTTCAGGCGTCGCAGCGAAGGAGCTGGACTTGGAGCAAGGAAGCGTAAGTGCACAAGGTGTGGTGGGTCTGGTCATTTCGGTAAGTATTGTGATAATGCAGTAGATCCAGCGTTCGGAGAGAGTTCCGATGAAAATCCTGGTCAGCAGCCGGATGCAACAGATGATGATGCTCCAAATGATGATTCAGATGATGATGCTCCAAATGATGAGTTTGATGATCATGCTGCAAATAATTATTTTGATGATGATGCTCCAAATAATTATTTTGACAATCATGATGCAAATGTTGAGCCAAAAGATGCTCCAGATGTTGAACCAAAATATGCTGAAAATGATTTCACTCCCCTTGCTATGGTTCTGCCTTCTGCTAGGTATGTAAATCTTGCCAATATTGGTGTTTTCAAATTTGTTGTACATTTATCACTTTATGTTCTGCTCCAAATGATGCTGAAAATGATTTCACTCCCCTTTATGTTTTGTACAGCCAAGATGCTCCAAATGTCTGTTCGAAGAAGACAGTTAAGGTACCGACACCCAAGAGGAGAAGAGAAGAAGCAATGAGCACAATGATCACAAGGAGCACAAGGAGCAAAATGATGGCAAGTAGCACAAGGATCACAAGGAGCAAAGTGGTGCCAAAAAGCACCAAGATTCTATGACACATTATGAATGATGTTGTATTTCTATGAAACAACCCTTATGAATGCTGTTGTATTTCTGTTGAATGATGTGGGATGTATGTTAGAACTATTTTTGTTGTATTTCTGTTGAGTAATGTCAAAATCCGAGACCTTTTGGGAAGTAAACTCACATTCATGAAAAATGTCAAAAATTAAGCCTGCATTCTTCTTATTCACTCCAAAATGAGCTTTGGTGAGTTTAAAAAAAAATGTTGCAAATGCAAAGCCACTTCTCTTCAACTTTAGATTTCGTAGTTTGAGATTTGAGATATGACACCACATCCATGCATGGATCGTTTGAATGTACCTACACCTTGTTTATCAACTAGAGTCGTCAGTATATGACATATGAAGACTATGTGCGCAGGTTTTTCTATTTTTTGATTTTTTTTTAATTTATTATGAATATTTTAAAATTGGTCAAACCTAAGTTTGACCAACATTTAAACAAGTTTAAAACATGAAAATGAAAAAATAAGCCCGGATCCTTCTTAGTTACTCTAAAATGAAGCATTGGTGAGTTTTTTCAAAATTTCATGTTACACATCCAAAACCACTTCTACTCAACATTGGACTTCATAGTTTGAGTTTCGATATATCATGCATTCATTTCGTTGAAATGTATGTACACAATGTTTATTGATTTGAGGCGTTAGTATATGTCATAAGGAGACAATGTGCCCGAGTTTTTTCATTTTTTGGATTTTTTTTGTATTTTTTATGCTCAAGTCAAATCTTGGTCAAACCTTCTAGAAGTCACCGTCGATCCAACCCAAGCCTACTGCACCCGTCCGATCCAACCGCGATCCGCGAGATGCCTCCTTTTGCAACCTGATTGGCTGGAGGAATGTTTTAAAAAAACGGAGAGGGCACGCACGATGAACCGTTGGGCCGGGCCGTGCTGCACCGCGCTCGTCTCAGCCTTTCCAAGGCGACGCTCGTCTCAACGTTTGCAGGCCTCGTTCGTCTCAGCAGCGCAGGCCGTCGGTCGTCTCAGCAGTGCATGCGCCGTCGGTCGTCTCAGCGTCTGCATGCACGCGCGGGAGACCACGCCATTTGCATGCATGCGCGCCGCGCCTCGTTCACTCGCCACGCAGAAGCTGATGCACCGCTTGATACAGAGCCATTAAACACCACGCAGAAGCAGATGCGCCGCGCCTCGTTCACTCGTCTCAGCCTTTCCAAGGCGGCGCTCGTCTCAGTGTTTCAGTTACGACGCATATGGATCGACACGCCTCGTTTGAACGCATACAGATGCGGTGCTCTATCCCTACTTAAACCACCCAACCCTCCGTCTATTCTCCACACCTTCCATCTGCGCCGCCCTTCTCTCTTCTTCACCCAACTCCAAAGCACTCTCGAAGCGAAGCGAGGATGCAGTTCAACGCCCCCACCTTCCGCTTGCCAACCACCGTGCCGGAGGGGCGGTACCCACCCGGAGTCATCGTCGAGAACGAACTCCGCGTGTGGGCGATCTCACCCTGGAGGGGTGCTCGTGACCTTGCCGAGGGGTTCCTTCGTGCGGGCTTTCACCACCTCCCGGCGGGCTCTCCGAGGATGTTCCGCCTCGAGGAACTGCGTCCCCACGCCGGCGCGACGACGACAGGCTACCACGCCATCTTCACCAACCGCTTCGATGCCTACTACCTGCTCGGCCAGGTGTTTTTTGGTGGGCAGGAGTTCATCGCTTTCACCACGTACAACTTCTTCACCGACGTGGCGAGCATCTTCCCCAACTGCAACATCCATAGCCTCCCGTACTATCTCGGAGAGAACGGCCAGGAGGAGGAGCAGGAGTGAAGACGGTGCTAAAGGCATGCATCAAGCCGGTTGTCGTGAAGATGGAGTTGCCCTAGTGTGTTAGGGCTTTTAATTTCTACTACTATGTTGATGTTGTGTCGTTTGTTAACTTTTTATCTATCTAGGGCTTTTATGTTTGTCGTGTTATATGTAAGAGTTTTTATTTATATATCTATGTTATGGTCGTGTATATGTGTTTTCCTATGTACTCGTTTGCATCTATCAAGTCATTATATGTGTCAAAAAAGTTCGTGCCCAAAGGTTTTCATAGAGCAAGTGGTTACGCAAAAAAAAGAGTTGTTTCAAAAAACACATGCCCAAATATCAAACTAAACGTGCCCAAATATCAAATTAATAAAGAAAGAGTTGTTTCAAAAAACAATGTGTGTTGAAAGATTAAACTACACATGTGGTCAAGCAACCTGCCCAAATATCAAACTAAACGTGCCCAAATCTCAAATTTATGTGTGCCCAAAGATAGAACTACGCAAGTGGTTAAGCAGCGTGACAAAAAAATCAGTACAAAAATGCGTAGTCAAATCCAAAACCAAGTCGTATACTAACTATACATAGCTTCGTTCCCTCTACTTTTCAATATCTCTTCATCTCTCCCACCGGTTACCAGCGCAGCCCTTCAGGCAACCAACCCAAGCGGTCGTGGGTTCGAGTCCCAGCCACACCATTTTTGTTCATTTTCTACCCTTATCACCTTTTTTTTCAAGAGAATCCCATTTGCCCACTACGAATGGGCCTAATTGGATGCAGTTGGCCCATTAGTCTGTTCTCACTTTTTTTTTGACAGAATTCTATTTTGTCTTTTAAGGATTATCAGTATTCAGAGCTGCATTTCATTGATAAATGTTCTGAATTTCAAACATTTCATACAATTTCAAACATACAAATTGTCCCAACATCATGTCGTGGGTTCGAGTCCCAGCCACACCATTTTTGTTCATTTTCTACCCTTGTCACCTTTTTTTTCCAGAGAATCCCATTTGCCCACTACGAATGGGCCTAATTGGATGCAGTTGGCCCATTAGTCTGTTCTCACTTTTTTTTGACAGAATCCTATTTTGTCTTTTAAGGATTATCAGTATTCAGAGCTGCATTTCATTGATAAATGTTCTGAATTTCAAACATTTCATACAATTTCAAACTTACAAATTGCTCCCAACATCATGCCTTTCCATACAATTTCAACATTTCACCTAGTGCGATTACCACACCTACAAATGCCCAAATGTAATTGCAAAGGGGAATTTGTGCTTGATCTTCGAGCTTCTTAATCTTCTGGTTCAACCTCCTAAGCTCAACAGCATCAATGCGTGCTCCACCCTCCGTCTCTTCTTCCGGAGCTCGCGCTACGGCCGCTGCCTTTTGTGGCACGATGGGCAACCATTCTTCGTGCTCGTCTAGCAGTTCAATCATCAGCGTCTTGGCCAGAACATCGACCCAGAGAAAGAAACATTTTATCTGCAATAACGCCAAACACATCAATTTAGTGAAATTGCTCCGATTCTTACCCCATTCTCGCAGCACTAAAATAGTGAAATTGTTCCGATTCTTACCCCATTCTGCCCGCACACATAGAACAGACGATTAGTGTTGTTCGCTGTGCGCGAAATCCTCCGAACAACGTCCGCCCGGCACCGTGGACAGAGGAAGATCGGCATCTCCATGCGCGCCGGAATCTCGATCCGCGAGGTGGCGCGGGAGCTAGAAGAAGACATCGAGCTCGATTCGCGACCGCCCGGAGCCGAAGGGGATCTCAAAGCCTACGCGCACGGCCCCTGTAGCTGTACCAGACGGCCGCGCCCTCCACGGCAATCTTCGCACCGTCGGCGGCGCTACCCGTGGACGCCGCCTTCTCCGTCGCCCGCGCCCGGCTCCTTCCTACCAACAAGGGTCGCCGCCCACCTCTGCGCGTGGCCGCTCTCCCGCTCGGCTGATTTTTGTGCTCACCGCTGCGAGCTCCGGGGTCGCGCTCCGCCGCTTTTACAGCACACGCCGCCGCATGTAAACGGTCAACAACTGGGTCCCACAAGCCACGCCAACGGTTCTATTCTGGGTCCCACAAACCGTGGCCAACGGTTGTCTTCTGGGTCCCACATGTCAGCAGGCTAACGGAGACGGCAAGAGTCACGGAATTAGTCCTTGTGCACAGACTAGGAGCAAAACTGAGCACGATTTGAGACTGAGAGCAAAACTGAAGTCATAGACACAACCGACGACAGCCTGATAATTATCCCCTAGAAATACTGTCACTCAGACTTCGCCACCTTCTCTCACCTTTAGCGTGGCGAGATCCATAAGCAGCGCACACCCGCATGGTAGCCAGCTTCATGCGGCGGTGGCGTCGCGGCCGCTCGCTCTTGCTCCTACTCCGGCGAGCCTTCCTCCTGGCAGTCTTCTCCGCCGCCGCCCTCTTCCTCCTCCACCACCACCACCAGGGCCCTATACCCTTCAAACCTTCCTCTTGGTCCCCCGCCTTGCCCATCTCGGAACAGCTCTCCGTCGAGCCGCCTCCCCTCTCCACCTTCTCGGAATATCCCTCCGTTGAGCCGCCTCCCGCGTCGGCCTTCTCGGAAGAGCTCTATATTGAGCCGCCTCACGGTACAGGCCCCCCGGAGAAACTGGCGGTCGGAGGGGCCGGCAGGGTGACATGCGCGACGGTGGAGAGGATGGGGGAGGTCGCCGCCGGCGGGGCGTCGACAGAGGCGGCCAGCCTCCGGGTCCGGGAGCTGATCCGGCTCCACTTTCTGCTCCACGGTGCGTAAACTGACCCAGTCGACGTAATGCCTGGATCTCTTGGTAATGGTATTGCCTGTACTCCCACTCTCATGGAACTGGCCTGGATTTCACTGTCAAACAAAGCATTGCCTGTTGTCTGAATCTGAACCAGCTCTCATTTCGTTTCTGAAGTAATTCAGTTTTGAAATTATATCGCCGTTGTGTTTTCCGTTCATCAGCACAAACAGTTAGACTATAACAACTTGATGTTGTCAAGAGGCCATGGCTAGCCGGCCTAGTTTTAATTAGAAAGGCTTGTAGTTCGTTGGTTGGTTCGATAGCCCAGATGCTTACTTCTTCAATTAACTTGTCAGGAGCTGCGAGAGTCAGGTCGCTGCCTGCACTTGAATTCTGCAAACAAGGCTTTGTTTTGGGGAAAGCATCTGAAGCTGGGTTTGGCAATGAAATGTACAAGATACTAACAGCAGCAGCTCTGAGCGTTATGTTAAACCGGTCCCTGATCATCGGGCAAACCAGGCATATTCCCGCTCATGTCTTTAGGCCCAAGAAAAAGAAAATTTAGTAATCAGTTTGTTTTTGTACTTAGGTGCCATAATCATTGTGAATCCGTATGGTAATTTGATGCAAATGAGTTCGAAATGTATCATATAAATGCTAGTTATTGATGCTCACTATCCTCTTACCATTTATCTGTTTGTCTCACAGGGGATTATATCCGTTTGGAGAGTACATTTCTTATACTGACCAATCATTTACTATTGGAGAAATCAAGCATTTATGGCGGAAAAACAAATGTGCCCAAATATATGGTAGAGATCTGAATGTGAGGGTAGATAATTTTGAGAATCCATCAGAGACGAATGTCCTTTGTAGTGACTGGAATAGCTGGAAAGATCCAATCATCTGGTTAGCACTACATTTTCAAACTAGTACAGATCAGTTACAATTTTTTACAGTATTTCTTCCAGTTTCTTGCTTTCAACATGTTTTGCAAACACAAGGATCCGGTTTCTTTCTTTTTACTCTTGCCAAATTTGTAGTGCAAATCATTTCATGGGGTGTTAGGTAGAAAACATAAAGATATTGGTCAATCCCCAAATTTCGTGTACAAATTAGTTCAACTAGACTTGCATTGCCATGTGCGTATGCAGTTCCAGTCAGAAAAGAAGAACTATACTTGCATTATATTTGGGGAACATTATACACATAAGGGTTATTTTGCAAGAATGAACTGGAGAAACTACATGTGCAATGTGGTTATATCGAAAAAGACAACTTAGAAGTTAGAACCCTGAGGCCCCGTTTGGCAACAAAGTATTCTTGAAGTATGCAGTATTAGAAAAAATAGGTCTCTATAACTTTTTCTCCAAAACTGCAGTATTGCATTTCTTACCAACTTGTTCAAGCTAGTTCTTTCTTCTGACTATTGTGTCTGGACTGCTAAATTAGATCCTTAGTGTACAATAGAGCAAAGTTGAGAGTTAAACCATTTATTTCTTATTTACTTCATATTTAGAATTTTTAGGAGGTCCTTAGTTCCTTAACCCATGGATATAGTTTGAGACCGGGTACCATACAAGAGAGTATTGAATTTTAATATGTTCAGGGGCTATATTTACAAGCTGTGAATCTCTCAGTTTCTATTATGTTCTGAACTATCCCTGTTTCAGGAAGGTAAAAAAACACTTAATGATGCGATGCTTACCCAATAGAGCTTAACGAAGGTTATGAATCTCCAAACACTGCTGAAAGAAGTGCAAACTACTAAATGATATATATGGTTTTAATTTTTATTAGTCCACCTTTCTGTATGATGAGTTTTAGACTCTAAGCTAATACCTGTCAGATGACTTCCCTTAGTACTTTCCTAATTCGTTGAGATTACTTGGAATACGATGCATGAGGCGCACCAAAGTCAAGTGAAATATCCAGGGGTCCCTAATCCTTACCCATCTAAGCATTAGAAGATTTTTTTAAAAAGTGTGTTTGCTTTCCATCTGCATTAGAAAAAAGACAAGGTGGCTCCCCTCAGTCCTCTGTAGCGCCCCGGCAGTTTTATCTGGACAAACTGAAAGTGCCAGCTTGTGGTGTCGAACTGCCGATTGGGTAGAACATGTTCTCCAGGGTCTGATCCAATTACCATATAGATTGAATTTTTTAAATTTTGTTTTTTAATAAATTTCGCTCATGTTTATCCATAAATTCATTTTATCACTGATGCAGCTGACCGTTCAATTTATACTTTCTGTTTTGTTTGATTAGATGATTTTTTTTCTGTTGGCCAAATGTTCTTGAGCAAGCTAAATGTACAGAATAAAGCATGCTGACAGGTGTTACATGTCCACAACACTAGGTTTGATGGCACAACTGATGCAGTTGGGATACAGTTTTTTCTGAAGAATGTTCATCCTGAAATTAAAACTGCCGCATCAACACTTTTTGGATCCCCAGGCTCGTTGCATGGCAGACCTAATACATTTGGGGAACTTATGCGAGTGATCATATCTCCATCCCAAACAGTCCAGAAAGCAGTTCAATGGGCATCGAAGGGTTCAAGTCCAGATATTGTTCTGCACATGCGAATGATGGCCAATAGGTATGAAACACTATATGCAGCATAAATTATCGAAAACTTTCGTAACAGTACAACATTGACTCTTGATATCATGTTCACATGTCAAGAAATCTGGTTGATCAGTGGCATTGATATATGCTGCTCTCTACCTGAAGTTGCGGACCGAAACCTAGGTCAACCTTTCCTCCGGCTATTTCTTACTGGTGTATAAGTTTATGAACTTAAGGTTTAGCCCTTTCCATTCTGGTGAGGAATGCTACAAAGTATGCCATCCATGCCCAGTGTTTGCAACAAAGAGGATAGTTTAAAACATTGAGAGTAATGATTAATGAATATTTCAGAAGCTGGACAAAGTGGTGCAGATGGTAGTGGCGAGTCAAAGTCTGTGCACCTTATATTTTCAGCATGAGAATGTCGACACCTATATCATGCGATCATCTTTATGTGCAACTCTTCTGCATCATTTTATTTGTGAAGCTGAAGATAACTGATTTTGTTACTAGGCCAGTACGAGCAAGAAATGCTGCAGTTTGTTGTATTCAGAGAGCTATACAGCTTTATGGTTTGAAGGGGACACCTCGGGTGGCATTGATCTCAGACACGCCATCATTTGTTAAGGAGATAAAGCAAGAGATCAGTGATTTTGCGGAGGTTAGTTGCTTGGTTGAAGAGTATTCTCGGATGAACTTTGTGTGGCTGTGGGCATTGTGGATAATTGTTAGATTCATATATTCGTAGTTATTAATTTGGATTTTTTTTTTATAACCGGATGACCATTCTATACGTTGTGGGCAGGTAACTTATTTCGATTACAAATTGTTTGCCAAGAGTATTGATCTAGAGATGAACGGAAACGATAAGGTATGTTACAATCTTACCTGAAAGATCTTTTACATCTACATCCTCTGATAGGTCATAGCTACTTGTTGAAATCTCGAGGAATGCATGGTATCTTTATACCATGGACCATAGACTCTAAGATCAGACATACCAACTGACACATGTTTCAAAAATTTACTGCATTCACAATGTTATTTTGCCTATTGTGAAGCTGCACATTCGAATCTTGTGATGTTTTACGAAGTTGTCATGTTCTCTGTATTTTTCGGATCATTGAACAACTGTGGTTGAGGAATTAGTAAATAACATGATTTGTACAGCAGTTATGCTACAATCCACTTAAGGTCACACTATAATTAAGTATGAGCATGTCTGCATCTACTTGGTAGCACATCCAAACCAGCACATGTGTGTTCTCTGCAATTAAATTTCTCTCCTGTGCAGCCCTTGGGTTTTCGTTCAAAAGACTGGGGATCAGCTCCGAGGTGGGCAGCCTTTGTTGATTTCTTTCTGGCTTCAAGTGCCAGGTACGCAGTTGTCACTGGAGCACATCGACGCGTGGGAACAACATACGCTCAGCTCATTGCGGCATTAGCTGCAGCTAACAGCCATGGTACATAGTATCCTTTTGCTCGTATCAGTAAAACTATTCTGTAGTCTGTTTTGTTTCATAGCCCAGACTAATTTTCGGTTCACTTTGAGCTGGTGTTAGGTCACGGGCCCTCAGGCGCGAACTTCACGTTCTTAAGCAGCATCCACAGTAACCTGTTGGTCGACGGTCTCTCAACACAGGTCGGCTGGGGCCATGTCTGGAGCAGATACGCTGGACCCTTGAGCTGTCCTCGCCAGCCGCACCAATGTGCCTTAACCCCGCTCCTCCCGCATGCTTGGTGGGACGGCCAGTGGCAAAGCCCCATTGCAAGGGATGTCAGGAGATTGTTGGACTATGGTGTGCGGTTATCAAACACAGGGGAGGTGGATGACGAGCGGCTTGTGTCACACTGCAGGTCAAGGAAAGATCATGTGAGAAGGTATCCTGTTCTCCCACCATACAAGAGCCTGACAAGACCGTAGGAGGCCGATGGGCGAGGCACCTTATGTCGTGCGTATAGAGAGCTCACTTTCAAACAGAAGAAAATGTATACACTGAAGCCGTGCATCTTTATTCTGAGGCGGGGAGAACTCAGTTTTGTGCTAGGCGCTTACAGTAGGAGCTAATGTAGGTTAGAACGGTCAGGATTTTTAGATGGCCATAGTGCTAAATGTGCAGTGCCCATCTAGTGGTTGCAATTTTAGGCCAGCTGTTTTTTCTTAACCGGCGACGAGCTCCAGTGAGGAAGTAATTTGTGTTTGTAATAATATTTGCACCGATATCCTGTAATGTTGTGAGACTGTAATTAGGTACAAAGAACAACTAGTAAACGTTCAGGCTAGACTACTGAATTAAGCACCTGCGTGAACATAGTTGCTGTTCAGTCCAACACCTGGGACGAATTACCTAAAAATGTTTCACATGGATTTGTTAAGTAAGTGCAATCGAACTGTTCAAAGCTATAGCTCATATGCATATTGTAATAGAAGAAGAGTGCAGATTATAAACTTGGTTTATATATGTGCACAAGTCAAGTGTCATTGCAGAAAATTCAAAATAGTAAAGTGCTAAGTATCTTTAATTTATTTTAATGCAAGAGCCAAATGTAACTCCTCTAAAAGCCATGCCACAACAACTATTACTATATTTGAAAGTAATCATCATTGGAAGTATATTTCCTGCATGTTAAGTGCTACAATGAGCAGCAAAAATAGGTCGTTACGAAATATATTTCTGCTCACACTTTAAGGACTGGCCACTGATTTCTAGATGTATCTTTAACTCAATTTATCGAAACAAAGTATGGATACATACAGAAATTTGTCTACAAGTATCATAGTGTGACTATAAATCAACTCTAAAAGTATCTTGTCCATAAGCAGCCCCGTCAGAAAGCTATCAACATCCTCTACAAGTTTCCTTTAACTGTAACCTCTACAAGGTTGGCTGCGGGAGCTGTAAAGACCGGTTGCCGGAGCTGCAAAGGCTATGCAACAAGCTCCTTCGACTATGACGGTCGCAGCTCCAGGGACGGCTAGGCCCTGCCCCCAAGTCATGCGGGATGTGTGCAGGGAAGGGAGGGCACGAAATTTATTACGCGTTTTTTCTAGTGGAAAGAGTATGCGCAGGGGAGATAGACTGGGGCCGATCGGACGGCCAATGGTACATCTTCGGTTGCAGATCCAGCTCGTCGGAGCTGGCGGCTGATGCAGCTCGTCAAAGCCTTCGGGCTAGGAGTTCTTCCGTTCCTGTGGGGATCGAGGGTGAAGATGATGTTCTACAGCAGTGCTGCTTTCTGTATCCTCTCTGTATGTTAGCTGCTTGTATTCGATGCTGTACTGTTTTCCTATACGTATGAATATAAGTTTTAGCGTTCAAAACAAAAAGAATATGCACACGGAGATAGACTGGGGCCGATCGGATTGTCACGTGCTGTCCTGATCGGACTGTCCTTCGGACGACACCTAGTACCCACCTTAGATAAATACTAGAACAATACCCGTGCGTTGCTATGGTACCAATTGTTTAAGACATTGTTTTGCAAGATATCTAGCTTCAAAAAATTGACATTTAGTTTGACCTGTGCATTTGCAACCAAGCAAGTAGATCGCTGTCGCTGCTGCTAAGGAGCAAGGTAAATAAATGGCAGTTCTCATCTGCCACTGAAGCTGGACACTTTAACTTTAGTTCGTATCTGTATGTATTTAGTTAGCATTCATTTTTAACTCAAATCCATCTACATCAACTACGTACTCAGTTAGCATTCAGTTAACACACACACACACTAACATGAATATACAAATTCAGCTATCTCTCCGTTAACTCCATCTACTCCACACGCACGAGCAGCCTAGCCTGCCTTTCTGCACACAAACACACGCCGACACGCGAGCAGGCTCAACACCACAGTGACGGCCACCTCTGCTCAGCAGCAGCAAGAGCTCCCTCGCCGGCGCCGGCCGCATTCTTTGGGGATCCCCATTCTTTGCCTGAACCCCGACCCAACTCCAGGCGTGGGTGCCCAACCTAGACGCCGTGCCCCTCTGCTCCACTGGACACCGCACCACCAGGTTCAGGATCAGCGCCGCCATCTCTGCCTCACGCCTTCTCAGGTCTTAGCAGACCACCCCTCCGCCCTCCCTCCTAACCAGCAGCGCGGAGCTGCCCAGGTCGAGCGGCACACCTAGTCCACCATCCACCTCCATGAACGCGTCTCTGTTGTTGGGCAATGGATTCAGCGGGCATGCCACAATCGGTAGACATCGGCCGATAGCGGGCCTGTCTCCCCTGGCCCGGCAAAAGCTGGGACAGAGCGGTGTGGTCGCTTGGCAGCAAGGCGGCGGGGAACTGGGCGTGTCGATCTGTGGGGCTCGCCGACGGGGCTGGACGCGAGGGAGGGATCCTGCGCGGTGTGGCGTTGTTGAGAGTAGGCGTCTCGGTGGGCGGCGTTGTATTGGCCACGGGCACGGCGGGAGGTGGGCGACGGACGAGACCGGAGCGGGGCGCGCGTGCCGGAATCCAGCCGAAGAAGAGCGACGAACTATGCTGGACGGGAGCGAGCGTTTTGGATCGAGGAGTTGACTATGGACTGCGGGTTGGTTTTCTGATTCATCAGGGACTAAATTGCAAAACAACCACGACGTACGCACCCATCGTTAGGCTGTATCTCTACTACAAAAACTAGCAAATATACCCGTGCGTTGCTACAGACTGATTTATTGTTTTATTACACGATTTCGTGTAACAGTTATCGTAAAGAATAGTCCAAATTGATTCACACCTGTAACCCTAGCCTCAGTTTTCCCGTTCTATATTTTAGAGCGCGGTTTTTCTTCTTGTAGCAAGTCAAACAAATCGAGGTTCCTGTGAAGTCGGCAAAACGACGGGACGTGGCGGTCTCATAGCAAGAGGACAACGGACTCAAGAAAAATCAGCAAGATGTATGACAGAACAGTGACACACTCAGTCACTCACGACAGGTTCATGGACATTTAAACGGCGAGAGTGTGGCGGACTCTGCTGAAGCCAAAAGAACGACGAAGAGAGACAGAGATATTAAACTGACTTAAAAAATAGAAAACAAAGGAAATAAAACTCATTCAAGTGCAAAATTATAAACACTCGTTAACACACGTGTATGTGCAAAAACATACACGCACGGTTGCACATGTGTGTGAACCTGTGACGTACTTTGCCACATCACCATGAACATACAGTAGTCGTACTCAAATAGGCAGCCGCACGCGATAGCTTCTACTCCCTCCGTTCGAAATTAATTGACACGGAGGGAGTAGTATCCCGATCCCCTTTCTAGTCCATCCCTCTCTCTGGACTCTGGAGACGATTGATTCATCTAGCGTTGATTCTAATCCACGCCGGCGATGACAACCATTTGCTCCCTTTTCTAATGCTCTCCGCTCTAGGTCGTGGCCTCGTCGCAGCCCATGCCGGCGCCCCTAGTGGCACCGACGAACAACTCGGGGCTGGAGAAGGTGTACATGGCGCTAAAGCGCGCCACCACGGACGACCAGAACCTGACGCGGAACTGGTGCGGCCCGGAAGCTACTGCGGCGTGTTCTGCACGACGGCGGCCGACGACCCGTGCGTGCACCGTGGCGTCCGTTGACTTCAACCACGGTGACCTCGCCGGCATGCTGCCCCAGGAGATGGGGCTCCACTTCGACCTCGCCGTCTTCCCTATGTAAACTCCAATCGCCCTGCCTCCCAGCTCCTGATGCTCCTGATGCTCATCCCATGCCCATGTAGATACACATCACGAGGCGGAGATTAACCAAAAAAAAAATCTACGGAAGAGACCGACACTCCTGATGCTCATCCCATGCCCATGTAGATGTCGGCGACCGCCACGCCGAGCCTGACCACTACCGAGTGCGCGGCCCGGCCGACGTCGAGGTCACCGAGCCGCTCGCAGCACTTGTCGCCGACGGGGAAGGTCGAGTGGTCAGTGCGCACGCCGGCAGCCAGGATGGCGCAGTAGGCGGCCAGTGCGCCGTACGGGAGGCTCGCGTCGGCGAGGGTCCGGAGGGTGGCGCCTGATACGCGGAGCGACGAACGTGGGGGGAGATAGGGGGTAGGGGCAGTAAATAGGATGGGCAGAGATGCAGGGGAGGCGTACACCATGAGTCCATCCATGGCGAGGCGCAACGCTCCGGCTCGGCGGCAGGCGTCGGAGGACGGGAAATGCTGCCGGCGAGGAAGACGGGATGGCCGGGGAGGCGTACGCCATGAGTCCATCCATGGCGAGGCGCAACCAGTGGCGGAGCTGGTATGTAAGCATTGGGTTCAACTGAACCCAACGAAATTGTCAGATCCACACTGAATTAGTATGTAGCATTCATTATTACAGAAAGAGCACATCATTACCAGTAGAGCTGAACCCAATGAATCTTTGCTCTAGCTTCGCCCATGGGCGCAACCCTCCGGCTCGGCGGCAGGCGTCGGAGGACGGGAGATTCTGCCCGGCGAGGAAGACGGGACGGCCGGATGGGAGATGCTGCAGGGGTCGAAGGATTGTGCCTTTTTTCTCTCGATTGGTCAGCGGAGGAGGAAGGCAACCGATAACTAAGACCGGACTGCGGGTTGATTTCCTACTTTGTGAGGGGCTAAATTGCAAAATAGGCGCGACGTACGACCGGCACCCTTACTGATATTATATATTACTAGCAAAATACCCGTGCGTTGCAACGGGCCATGAATTTGAAAATCGGAATATCTTCTTCTTCTTAGACTTGACATCGAGAATATTTCAATATGAGAGCCGTTTGATCTCTGCCTAGGAAAAGACAATCATCTGGGTATCACTGAAATTTTAATCATTTTACATATATAAATGAATGTAAACATCATCCACCGTTTTTAACATTAAATTACATGGGATAACACAAAATAAAAAAAAAGATGTTTAATCACCAAATACAATTGGTCGCAAAAAAGGAGTTTCAAAGATCCTGGACCAAATATGATCAAACACTTGCAAACTTTTCTGATTTCGTTCTTGTTACCTCCATGGTCATGCAGTTTCATCTACTCTGCTTTCTCCAGTAGATTTGGCATATCTCCTCGTATATCATCAGAGTTATCTAGGACCTGAATTTCTTATGCCAGTTCACACAAAGCTTGTCCTAGTATCAAATTGAGACCAAAGTAGACAACCGATGAGTCTCAGCAATCATATCTTTATTGGTTACTCCCAACTTACTTAAGACACATAACCTTATTATTCAGAAAGCTGCACCTGAGTTCAACTTGTACAGTCAAAGACTGAAAGCAAATGTTGTTCATTTGAACTGAACATGTTAATTGCAATACAAATGACACCTGCTCTAAATGAGAGTTTTATTGATCTTTGTCCAAGGAAGGAATACATTGCACATTTGCAAGGGTTATTTTTTCATCACTACAATATCAGAACAAGTATAGGAGGCCTATGAAGACATGCACCGCGCCACTTCACTAATCAGCTGACTTAGTGAGATCCTTTGCTGCTATCTGAATCTGCATTATGAGCTAACGACCTGAAGACTCAAACGTTACTAAGTAGCTCTATATCCTAGCTGAGCAGGTCTCTGGTACTACGATTGCAGTGACCACCAAGTTAGAACCCAAATTATGACGATCTGCTCCAGCTTGAACCCAAAGCTGCAGAGAAAACAGACAACACCCCATGACGAATTGACCCAACACGCAATAGAATATGAACATTATGAACTGAATTCTGCTATCCAAACAATATTTGTTAGATATTCTCAGATTTCAAACCTATCAGTTGCATGGTAAGCTTTTCTTGTCACCGCCTTGTATCGCGGAGTTTTCTCACCGGGAACTATTTGCAGTACAGAATGAAATACATGTACAAGGATCTCCACATTCCTCTTCTGATCAGACTTGGCCGCCAGGGGCTGAAGGACGCACGCCGACAAACATGACCACATTCCCGTCGCCCTTTTCACCCCTTCGCTCATGGCCACTGGCGCCCAAACCTGGACGTACGAAACGACCGAATCGGTGGCGAAGGCCGAGGATCGAGGTCGAGGCGTGCACTGCGGCCATAGGAGGTCAGGCGGGGCCGGCTGTAAGAAGGATCACGGGGTCTATGGTCTCTCTGCGGGCGGCTTCCTCGCCGGATTAGGAGGATGTGAGGGCGGCGGCGCGAGCAGCCGGCCCTACAGCCTCCCAGCGCCGGTGAGGGCCGGTGTACCATCGTCTCCCGTCTCTGTCTATTCTTTATAAGCAACCCGCCCGTCCTATTCCACCCCATCCAGTCCGGCGTAGAACGGGAGCTGGACGGCGCCGACCAACTCTCCGTCGGACTCGCTCGAGACGCCACCGCTGAGTCTGATATTCAGTTGCAGTGTTGGACAGAGGACCAGCGATTGCGTTTGATCGTGTAACAAAGACGACGTACTCTTTATTGGGCCGATCGGTCAAAGCGCTTTGGCTCTTTATTGGGCCGATCGATCCCAGGGTTCGATCGATCCCAGCGCTTGTGTACGTTAGAACGAAAAACTGAGGACAGTTTTTTAGTACCACCTTGCCTAGTTCGTTCGCATTGCACGGAGGGACAAGGACGACGTACCACTGAACCAAACGTACGAAAATTGGGAGGAAGGAGCATTGCTCGTATTATATAGTAGAGATTACTAGGAAAAATGTCCGTACGTTGCCACGGGTATCAAAACGGTCCATTGAAGTTTTTTTGCTTTGACAAACAATTGCTTGTCGAAAAAATCACGAGCAATTAGAATGCGAGGACCAGCAAAAGCTGGAATGGTATGCTAGCTTCAGTTTTAGTGACAAAAGCTGCACTTTACTGTTGCTGATGGAATGGTTTGCTAGCTTCAGTTATGATGTGGAATAAATAATTAAACAGTTGTTTAGTGAATGGAAGTGTTGACTCCCAATCGTGAGTCTTGCCGCGGCAAAACAGTGGGAAATTATCTCTAGGGTTCCTACATAATGTGTCAATTTCTACTTGCATGTTGTCACTGAAAATAAGTGTTTTTTTTCTTATTATGCTGCTATCATTAGGTGTACTTAAGTCAATTGATTTGACCTTATGTAAGTCTAAGCGGAGTGATTCAGATGAATAATGGACAGAATATGAAGGGACATGGCAGCATGTTTACATACTTGGAGGAAGTCGGAGTTCTTGGTGCCCAGCGCGGACTTTGCCGAGGGCTGAGTCGATGAGCTGCAGTGGCCCTTGGTCCAGCGGTTGCCGGTGCGTCATCAGATTAGTGTCGGATCCGCGTAGGCATGTCATTAGCACATTGACAAGTTGACCTTGGTGTTCAGCACCGTCCAAGTGCATATACCTCAGAGCGCATTAACAGTATACGCATGCCATCAGAGTACTCCATGCATGCCATCACATTATCAAAGTTCCATATTGATCACATATTATCACGCTTGTTCAACATCAGAATATTGCGGTACTGGCAAATGGGTATTACTCCAAAAGCCAGTCAGGGACGAACAGTCAGGACGAACAGTCCGGCCTCGTCGACATCAACCATCTCTTTGCCACCGCCGATGTCACCCTGCCATCCTTCGAACAAGGCACGCAGAAAGTGCCGCTAGCTCCACAGCGAGCAGACAAACGGCCAGCCATGTACCATAGGAGTTCGACATAATGTCGGCGTCCTCGTCCGTCATGGCTTCACCGTGATGGCCGCGCGTGCGCCAGTTGGCCCAGCCGGTGTAACGTGTCGCCCAGCGTGCGCACCGTGTCGACTAACACGCGGATGATTTGGTCAAGCGCTTGGACGCCGCCGTCGTCTGGGTGGATGCCGCCGTCCGCGAGCAAACCATCGCCGGGTGGACGCCGCCCTCTGCAAGCAAGCCTCTGTTCTGGTTGAAGCGTTTGTTGTCCAGCCCGTGCAGGCGGCCGTCCTGGTTTTTGCCGTTGTGGCTTAGAGCGTGGACGCCGCCTACCGCCGGCAAGCACGCCCGCATCTACCGGAAGAATACTGCCCTCGTCGTCGAGCAATCTTTCCTGCACGATCTAGCTGTACGCTTATAACCATGCATTGACAGATCCCAGTCACAAGGACGAGCTGGACGTGTAGGAGAGAAGTGACTACGGCGTGGAGAAGGGGAGTTTTTGGTCCAGCGTGGTGGCGTACGTAACGGGCCACCACTGCAGAGGCCATGTCGCCGACGTTTCACGGCGGCACGAAGTCACGATCGAAGACATCCACGATTAAGGATGACTCCAACGGAGCGACGCATCAAGCCCGCGCGGACCGTTTGAGAAAAATCAAGCCCCAACGGGGCCACGCATTCGGACCTGTGTCCGTTTTTCTGTCCGTCCCGACGCATTCCTAGCCCAAATTTGGGTCACCGATGCGTCGTGGACGGACAGAAAAACACGTCCGCTGTGTCCTCTCGTTTCCTCCCCGTCCGCATGATGGCCCATATGTCAGTCAAACAAATCCTCTCTCCCCTCTACTCCTACCTACCGCACTACTCCACAAATCCCCACCGCACTCGCTCCACTCGCCGGAGCCGCGCCGCCGTGGAGAGAGCTTGTGGTGCCGCCGTCGTCCACATACGCCTCGCCTTTGGCCCCGAGGTGCTGCTCCAGAGCGTCATGGCCAAGGCGCGCAGGGAGCTCGATCTGCTCTCACCGTCGTGGAGCTGCGGGAGCCAAATCGTCGTCGCCGGCGGGCACCCGATGGTGACACGCGCCCTCAGCGCTAGCATCGACAGCGTCGGGAGCCACGGTAGGGACGACGAGGAGTTTCTGAGGAGGATCCAGGAGCTCGCCGTCGGGCTGCACCCGGGCGCCGGAGGCTGTGGGTGGCCGACGAGCGTGGAGCGGACCACGAGCAGCGTCGGGCTGTCGCTGTCCCTGCGGATGCTCAAGCGGAAGAAGCAGCAGCGGGGCCGGTGGGACGAGCGGCTGGTCGACTGCGGCGCCGGCGAGTCCGGGCGCGGCGCGGTGGGGCGTGCGTTCTCGTCGATGGTGCTCATCATCCGGGAGCTCCAGAGCTTCACGCCGCAGATGCAGAGCGTGCTGGCGCGCGTGCACGCCGAGATGGACGCCTCGTTCGTCTGGTTGTTCCAGCACATCTTCGCCGGCACCCCGGCCCTCATGCTACTCCTCGCCAACTCGCGATGGCCGGCAACCTCCCGCCTCCCCAGCCAGCCGTGGAGGTCGTCGCAATGCTTGACGCCCAGTGTGCAAGGAGGAGTTCGAGCTCGGGGAGACCGCGCGCGAGCTGCCGTGCAAGCACGCCTACCACCCCGACTGCATCGTGCCGGCGCACCAGCTCCGGTCCTTCGACGGTGGGGAGTGCCGGCGCCCTGCTCTCTCCCGCGAGCAGCAAGCTGAACTTTTGCGCCGCCGGCGACCTCGTCCAGTACTAGTACTACTGAGCGCCGGTGTCCGTTTGCGTCGGCATCCACCGTTGGGGGCACTCTCCAAATATGTATGTCCGCGCGGTGTCCGCCCGGCTGGACGGCGACGCAAACGGATAAATTCCAGACAAAATCGGGGTCCGTTTGCGTCGCCCCGTTGGAGTCATCCTAAGTGCGTGAAGACATCGACGACAATGTGCAGACGGGCGAAGTCATGAGATCGCCTAAGAATTTTTGTTCTCTCTCCTGCGGACGGAATTTGCTCTCGGGAGAGTTTCGACTCCGTCCTGGTTTGCTTCTTTCTGTCTCCCGTCATGGAGACGAAACAAACTCGCGTCGTGCTTTTTTTGTGGTAACAGTAGCCTGCTTGAGTTTATAGGCGACGCTGACTTGCCGACTTGTTCGAGTCCTTGTACCATTGGATTACGACGCGGTGTCCTTAATCCAGCGCTTGTTCGAGTCTTTGTACTATTGGATTACGACGCAGTGTCCTTAATCCAGCGATCGATTAGAAGGAAGCCAACATTATGGAAGCGATCAAAAGACAACGGAAAAAAATCGAAACGTTATTTCCACTTACCGGTGGTAGTGGTGGGTAATTTTATTCAACTTCAAGGGTAGTTTGAACGACGTACGAGAAGAAGACTTAATGTTTTTATTATTAGGTATAGATATAGTAGAGATATATGTAGTGTCCTGTCTCGACCCCTACGACGGACGAAATCGGACAATCCAAAATCTGCATCTAATCACGACATAATCCACTTAATTGTAACTCCTAATCTCCTATAATCACGTACCTACATCCTCCACCCCGCAACCGCCTTGCGCGCTGCCGCCCCGATCTTCGTCCACGCCGATCTTCCTCCCCGCCGCTTCCCAGCCCGCTCCGGTAAGCCGCCTCCCCGCCGCCGCCCAGCCCGCTCCAGTCCGCCGCGACAGCGCCGCCGCCGCCGTCCAGACGGTCCTCCGCCTCCCCGCCTACGATCGACCAGGGACGGGACCGGTGGGGCAGCTTCGACAGCGCCGCCGTCCGATTCAAGCCGACCGCCGGCGAATCGAGGCCTCTGGCGAATCGAATCCCCGCTCCCGCGTGTGCGACCTCGGATCCATCCTCTCCACTACTGGAACCCCTGGCGGCGCAGCGGTGGTTCGAGGTGCAGCGGGATCCCAGGCGACACACTGCAGGGAGGCGAACCGCCGGCGTCGGAGTCAGCGCCGGGAGTCGCGGTGGAGCATCGACCCCTGCTACTTCCCCTCCGTCCATCTTCTTCCTTCTGCAGCAGCGGAAGCGGCCTCCAGCCTTGGCCTACATGCGTCAGCAGAGGTCAGGGGGAGCTCGTCGAGCTCATGCCTCGTGGCCCAGCTCGAGGCCGCCAATCCCACCACCAGCCTTTGATCGACACACCGCTTACTCCTCTCTGCTTCAGGTAGACACACGGTGAGGACTACCTCGAGTTCTTCCGCCATACACATCCTTGTTCCTTCTATTCCTCCGGTTCAGATCTCACCTTTTTTTTACCATGTGAAGTCCGAAAAAAATTAAGGTGAACCTCATGTTCCTACTCAATCTTGGATGGACAACATCACTTAGATGTAAACTTAGTTTGAGTTGGGGTGGATTAAAAAGTACGAAATTAAATTAATATGGTCTTCATTTATTTATACAGCAACAAACATATCTTTCATACACATATGCACGTTTATATTTACTAGGGATAAATTCAACGGAGCCTGAGCAGTTCTCTGGTATGAGGTATGTCTTCGAAGCTGCTTCAAGGGGGCAGAAGGCAGCACGGCCTCCATGGGGAGCTCGAGACGGATTTTCTCTCTCTTTGTCTTGCCTCATTGATTTCCCATTCTCTTGATTCGTGTTCTGTTGGCTGTCGCAACATAGTACTGAATATTTTGTACTACCCCTTTAGCTTGTGTTGCTTGATACATATGCCACAACAATATATACAGAGGGCAGCAATTTTCTCTTTTTAAAATGAGATATGTAATCCTCTTCTCTAAAAAAAAATTCATCCTTTCAGGTTCGAGTAGGAGTAATCCTGGTTTGGTTAATCGAGTCAAGAAATAGAGTAATGAGAATGGATCTGCTCTTCCTTTTGAGACCAATCTTTTGTGTCTAGATGCAGCAAAGTGGCATAGTGTGCTATGAAGTTTTCTTTACTCTGAAATTGAAGTCATTTGTACAAGAAGTTCAGAAGCTCTGTAGGGATTTCTCTGTTTTCTCGCTTAATGTCATGGCACACGGACCTAACCAGGCTGCACAAAAGAGAGCTTCACAGGACAAGATCTTGGTTTACATCTAAGTGTACCCCCTCTTTTATGCTAAGTTGTAACTCCTGTAATCCTGATACTCAGTATATTCAATGAATATAGCTCATTTTGCCTTGCGAGAAAGGGAGGAAAAGAGTAAAGGGAACCATTATGTTTGTAATGCACGAGGTTTTGAAAATATGATCCCAGCAGTTGTGAATCCCTCGCATGCTATGCACTTGCTTGACATGGGTGGAATGCTTGCAGTGGTCACCCGCAACGACGACGTGATGATGATCGTCTTTGTGTTGCAGGACCAGAAGCAAGATGTCTGCGTGTTCCAGTGCCGGCATGACGGTGATGGATATCTAAGTTTCTAGGAGCAAGGTGATAGGTGGGCGAAGGTTGTCTCCGAGGAGGGAGACGTGTTTGTCAGCTACTATGGCGAGTTGTTGCATTGTGACAAAGGGGGCAATTTACTACAGTATCCAAATACAAGTTTGTTGAAGAAATACCAACATTCATTCCTCATAGGCTCAAAGAGAGTCCTATTCAACATTGATGTTTCTAAAGAATACGAATAATTGATTTCTGTCGACCTTCTCGAGATCTAAGTTGAGCCATGTTAACTGTAAGTAAGCCTTTTTGGTTTAGACCTGGCTATAGTATAGTATTTCATTAGAACATGGTTTGGGTTCTCCATACCACACCAAATCTCATTAGCACACAATTGTTTTCTTGGTGGTTAATTACCTTGAGACTTTGACAAGAAAACTTGAAACGGAAACATAAATTGTCTTGAACATGAGAAGCTGCTTCAGAAATGAACAACTAGGGAACACTAGGGGCGAAAACAGATATGCATGCAAATTTGTACTATGTTCCGAAATCAAATCCACTCACAACAAGCGTGTACTTGCTTGTATGTGTTTGATTGTTTCTGTTCTTTGGAATGGTTGCAATATTTTGGCTTTGTTCTGTCCTTTCGGTTCGACTACCTTTGTGTAAGGAACTTCTGTAGTTTATGTATTGGCCATGTCCTTGTGGTGCGGCTGCCATCATGGTGGCATTGTGCCGCTTTGGTACTGCCATCTGGGCCTACAGGTTTTCCAATATAACCTGATTCCTGTCTCTAGGAAACCTGATGCACACAAATTTCATTGTGTTCCGAGATTTTATCCTACTGAACAACTATATTTTTTATAGATAACTCGAGAACCCCGTGGCAAAGCACGGGCATTCAACTAGTTATATAGTAGAGATAGAGAAGAGATAGAGATAGAGATATCAACACAAAAACCGTACCAATCAGCCACAACCAAATAACAGGAGTTATGAGAAATACACCATGCACAGCAAGGCCTTGTTCCTAACAACAACAAAAAACACATGTGGATGACTGGATGGCAATAGAGGCCAGAGGCAGGCAGTAGATGTACAAAATGCTTCCATACTTGATATTACAACAGCGACCATGCTTCTTAGGCAAAGTACATATTGATATAACTATGGAAAGTTTCAAGTAGAAGAACAACAAAAAGAACAAGAAGAGGCTATGGCTTGCACGCCAGAATGTGTTCACTGCTTCGTGCAAAACAGAGCGAGAATTGTTAGAATAGTTCTGCCAACCAACTATCCCAAAAGTCCGAACTGATAGGAAGTAGTGATATTATATACTTGACATATACTTAACACCCCCCTTCACACCCGACGTGGGTAACACCTCCCCTTGAGACTTGAACCCGACCCGGGCGCTCAGATAAATTGGGGATTAAATGGTGCGGGGATTGAGACTTGAACCTGATACCTCAGGCGCTCACAAGTGCTCTGATACCATGTTAGAATAGTTCTACCAACCAACTATCCCAAAAGTCCGAACTGATAGGAAGTGGTGATATTATATACTTGACATATACTTAACACCCCCCTTCACAAGAATATCTATATTCATTGGTATGTGGCATGCTATCAAGTCTCCTAGAAAAAAATTGTGAACGGTACCAAAATTAACAACCTTTCGTGCAAAAAAGAGAGAATGTGTTCATTGATGTGCATCATGCTATCAATTCTCCCTGCAACAGCTCACGAAAATATGATAATTTACCAAAATAACAAGCGCGCGAAAGTATAATTGTTATACCAGTCATTCATCTCGTCTTTTCTGTACAATACTCACATCAAATGGCCATGATTTTGCCTAATACTTGCACATGAATATGACAGACCATCCGTTTCAAAAAAACAAAAAAAGAATAAGACATACCAGGGTTTCTATCAATTATTGTCAATTGGGATGCATACGCAATTAGTTTCAGTAAGTCTAAGTGCCCCTTTCATGGACTATCATTATTCATGTGGAAGTGGTCAGTTCAGAATTTCCACATTTCTTCCTGTCAAACTACCTAATATTCTGGGAGACTTTTCAACAAGTAAGACTTTTCTACAGTCCAGCTGTAGGGGATTTCTGTGGCATCCATAACTTCACCATGGAGCAGCACCGTAGAATATTCTACCTGTATATCCATGTGGTTGTGCTCTGCCCATCATCTGCCATGCGTCCTCGACGCCATGCGTCTTCCACGATTGTATATCTGGAAATGGTACCTGAGATTTCTAGAGTGCTTTAGGCTTTATTATTACTGAAATAACACACCCACAAAATCCAACGAATGGACGTATCTATTGGCAGTTAGTCCACTCCACACTCCACCGCCTCACAACTTGGCCACAATATCAAATTATGAAGTATTACTCACCATATCATACAGCCATGTCTTATAAAGACTCTTCCTTCTCTAGATACTAATTCATGACCCAGCAACTCATCCAACCTTCGATGGCAATGCCAATAGTTGTCATCCTATTCGTGTTTCTTCTCTCCATCCTGCACACCCCATGTTCAGCAGCAAGAAGCACGATTTCAGCTGGTGAGCGCCTCACCGGCAATGACAAGCTCGTCTCAAGCAATGGGAAGTTCGCGCTCGGCTTCTTCCAACCAGGCAGTGAGTACTCTTCCCAACAGACCCCTAGTCACTGGTACATAGGCATATGGTTCAACAAGATACCCAAGTTGAGCCCACTATGGGTTGCCAACAGGGTGAGTCCAATTGTAACCCTTGAAATGTCGGAGCTCACAATCTCCAACCAGGGTAACCTTGTCATCATAAATCAAGCCACCAAATCGATAATTTGGTCGACTCGTGCCAATATTACAGCCAAGAACACTAGAGTTGTGCTCCTGGACAATGGGAACCTCGTCTTAACAGATGCATCTAACTCATCCAGCATCATATGGCAGAGCTTTGACTACCCTACTGATGGTTTGCTCCCTGGTGCAAAGCAAGGCATTGATAAGGTCACTGGTCTGAACCGTCGCCTTGTCTCCAAGAAGAGCTTGATTGATCCAGCTCCCGGCCGTTACTGTGTGGAATTAGATACCAATGGTCCTGGCCAATTCCTCTACAAACTATGCAACTCCTCCATAGTATATTGGTCTTCTGGAGAATGGAACGGCCACTACTTCAACTCAATGCCGCAAATGTCTTCAGCCTCTCCTTTTAAGTTTGAATTTGTCAACAACGAAAAAGAGGAGTACTTCGTAAAATATTTAGTAGATGATAATCTCATATCTGTTAGCCTTTGGACATCTCTGGACAGGAAAAGCAACTCATCTGGGTTGAGAGTTCACAGATTGGGTGACGGTCTTCACCCAGCCTAATGATCAATGTGATGTCTATGCTACATGTGGTCCATTCACAATCTGCAACAGCAACACAACCCAAGTGTGTTATTGCATGAAGGGTTTCTCAATAAGGTCACCTAAAGATTGGGAGATAGAGGATCGATCTGGTGGGTGCATAAGGAATATGCCATTGGACTGCGGTACCAGGAATCAAAGCAGAAATGCTACAACTGACAAATTCTACTCCATGACAGGAATTACACTGCCTGCAATGGTCGGAGTTACAGAAGCTGTTGGGAGCATAGACCATTGTGCACAAGCTTGCCTGCATGATTGCTCTTGCATTGCATACTCCTATGGTAACATATGCTCTCTGTGGTATGATGACTTGCTTAACATCAAACATGATAAAACTGGAGCTAGTAGTGACGGAGAAGTTCTCTACCTTCGCATCTCTGCCAAGGAGGCAGAAAGTTGGAGCGATAGAAAGGGGCGAAAGGAAGTTATTTTGGCTGTCACTGCTGCAAGTGTTGTTGCTGTGAGTTCGTTGACAGTTGCCATGTGGTTTCTGCTGATATGGAAGAGCAAGAGGAAGCAAGTTACCAGAATGTACAATAATGTACAAGGTGGCAATGGAATTGTGGCTTTCAGATATATTGATCTGCAACATGCAACCAAAAATTTCTCACAGAAGCTAGGGGGTGGGAGCTTTGGATCTGTGTTCAAGGGGTTACTAACTGACTCGACAGCTATTGCGGTGAAAAGGCTTGATGGTGTCCATCAAGGAGAGAAGGAATTCAGAGCAGAAGTGAGTTCAATTGGAATCATCCAACACATCAATTTGGTTAAACTTATTGGCTTTTGTTGCCAGGGAACTACGAGACTGCTTGTATACGAGTACATGCCAAATCTTTCCCTTGATGCACATCTCTTCCGCAGCAAATCAAAGGTACTAAGTTGGAGTGTCCGTTACCAAATAGCCCTTGGAATTGCAAGAGGATTAGCATATTTGCACGAGAGTTGTAGGGATCGTATTATACACTGTGATATCAAGCCAGAAAACATACTTCTTGACACCTCATTCGTACCTAAAGTCGCAGACTTTGGTATGGCCAAATTTCTAGGGAGGGATTTTAGCCGTGTTTTGACTGCATTTAGAGGAACTATAAGTTATCTTGCACCCGAATGGATCAGCGGAGTGGCTATTACACCAAAAGTTGATGTCTACAGCTACGGGATGATGTTGCTTGAGATGGTATCGGGTCAGCGTAACAGTACATGTAAAGAATATAGTAGCACTGGTGATCACTCCCCATATTTCCCGGTCCAAGTCGCAAGCAAACTTCTCGAGGGAGACGTCGTGAGCTTGCTGGATGACAAGTTACTTGGAGATGTTAACATGGACGAGGTTGAGAGGGTCTGCAAGGTGGCTTGCTGGTGTATCCAAGACGGTGAATATAATCGACCGACCATGGGTGAAGTGGTTCAAATTCTCGAGGGTTTGTTGGAACTTGAAGTACCCCCAATGCCAAGACTGCTTCAAGCTATTGCAGGAAATTCAGCATAAACTTGGCTATATCCCGGTTGTGAAGGCTAAGCTGTACTGGTTAAGGTTAAGATATGGTACTCGTTGAGACTATCTTCCATGGTCCATAATCTGTGTAAGCATCTATCTTCTGTAACATATATTTGACGCATCCAAGGATGATACTTTGGGAGAGACCGGTCCCGCTATATTTTGTATGGACCTGCCTCCATGGTCAATAATCATGTAAGCATATGTTTTCTGTAACTTATCATTTACGCATCCAAGGACGATATTTTGGGAGAGACCAATCTCATAAATATTTTATACTAGGACTAGCCTACTGGAATCTCTGTTTGCTTGCATTCTAATCTATGCTGGATGTATTGCGTATCATAGGGTTAGTGCTACTTAGGAAATTCAGCGGTTAACCTGACAAATATTTAGTCCCAACCACCCTTATTTTGAGTCAAAGTACTACATTGAGTAGGTAGATATTTCTCTCTATACTTTTATGCTTTGTGGAAAACATGATTTGGGTCTTATACATACTTCTTTATGTGAACAGTAGAAGAATATCCTACTGCATTCTATTACAAATCAAACGATTATCTACGGCCATTAGTAGCTCATCTGCTTGATTCGTTGAGGGGGGCGAATCATTGAAACCCACGATGACTAATCCAGTGGTGTCGCCCCAGGGAAAAACTACCAGATTTTCCAACACGATTCACCTATATTGCAAAATCCAAAGGACAACGAAGTCGAGGGTTCCACGATTTGGATTTACCGGTGGCCCGTTGCAACCGCCGGTGGACGACCAAGCCCCACCGCGACCACTGTCCTCGGTCGGCTCCGGCCTCGAGCTCGCTCGCTGCCGTCGTGGCGGACGGAGCCGCGACGCCGCCTCGCACCATGGCCCGTTTTGTGGCGGCATCACTATCGCCGTCTCGTGACGGGAGCTCCTATACACCGCCTGTTGCGGCATAGGACACTCCCACCGCCTGAAGGAAACTTGAGCCGGGCCGGCCCATTAACGTGTGTTATCTCACCTGCAGAAAATTTAAGGAGCAAGCTGGATGGGGAGCTGTGGGGCTACATGTTCGTTTTATTATGTACACTAGCAAAATGCCTGCCCGTGCGTTGCAACGGGAGAGAAAAAAAATGTCTCACGAAGACGACGATAATATGTTATTGTTGATATAGATATCGAGTAATATCATATTATCAGATAAGATTTTTTTTATTTTATTAAAAAAGCAGGTAGCTTTGCTAAAATTTGCACATTGCAAATGGATCACCATAAAAAAACTAAGACAAATAAGATCTAATTGCCAGAAATATTTCTGAAATTACGATCTACCCTGTAACAAAGTAAATGTTGGACACAACAAACTAAATTGTACTGTTCAGAGCAATGCAACAAAAAATAAGTAAGCTTATTGCCTACTACAGACGTAGGGAGATTGCTAGTCAGGATTCCTCAAAAGGTTTTGCTGCTGCTAAATATAAACTGCAATACACTGCTTGGAAATCTAACGAAATAAAGCCATGTTGTTTTGCCTTAACTTGAATAAACTACAAATGCATTCACACGAATTGGGCATCAAACTTAGCACGCCAAGCTATACTCTGAGCTCATGGGGCCGTCAACGCAAAAATGCAAGTAAATCTATAGCAACAAACACTGCAAGTGCGCTATAAATGCCCGAATTCTCACAGAGAACAAACCTGAGTGCTACTCATGCAAATTGCTGGAACAGAGTACTCCAAACCTACTGCAAGCAAATCCTACCAAGTTGACATGCAGTAGAGAGCAACAAATACAGATAGCAAATCCTACTCCTGCATGAAATCAAACTTCCAGCACCGTAGTACCGAAACTTGCATGCAAACAATGACAACTTGCAAGCAAACAGTAAATTACTGAAACTTAAAAGCAATTGGATCAAGTAGCAGTACTTGGACAGAAAAGTGGACCAAAAATCACCACTACTATCTCATGTCATCAGAGTTCCTCTTGTGTGCATTAAACTAAATTATTGCAACCAATAATTAAGCACAAATAATTAAGCATGTACTGCAACCTATCCACAAACAACCAGCATTCTTCGTAAAATGCAGTCAAATAAATTTACAAGTTCAAGTGCAGTCAAGTAAATTTACAAGTTCAAGTTCAGTTCAGAACAATAACAGTACTGAACATGATTAGAACAACAAATTTACTGGTAGTAAGCATCCAGAATTCTGCAACATTACAGGCAAAGTAGTCGTAGCAAATTTGATGCAATACTTGACTGCAAGTTTGCAAGCAACATCTGCTGCTGTTACGGAATAATTTGCTACTGCACAGCTACTCCAAGATCAGTACCATCAAGAAATTTCTACCGCTACTGCAAGAAATTGCTACTGCTACCATCGATCAAGCAAAGCTCTCTTTTCCTGGAGTAATTTTTCACGGAGAAGAGACGGGTAAGAGGGAGAGAGAGAAAGCAGTACCTGACGCACGGAGAGCTGCAGCACCGTGGCGTGGCAGGGCATGTCCGGCGCTACCACGGTGGGGCGCCGTGAGGAAGACGACTTCGTCTTCGCGGGCATCCGCGGCTCGGCCGACCGCTGCTCCGCTGCTCCGGCGCTGCTCCAGATCCGCCGCTACGTCGTCCATCCATATCTCCTCTCCAGATTGTAAATCCAGCTCCAGCACGTACGCAAATCCAGCGTCTCCGCACCCAACAGCTCGTCGCCGGCGCAAAAAAATGCGAGCTTTGACCTCAAGCTCTCGGGCGCAGGCGGGGTACGGGGAGGATTAGGGACGTGAGATGAATCCGTGTGGTGGGGAGCAAGGCGGCGGTTGGGGGCAGTGAGGAAGATGCCGGCGGCGGAGGACCTCCATGGCCACGCGGAGGAGAAGAAGGGCGGCGGCGACGGGAAAAGGAATCAGATTGGCGAGGGAGTGGGAGCTGGATTTTCCGCTGGAGGCCGTCGACCAGCGGCGCGGGAGACGGCCGGCGACGTCCGGACCGAGGGAAGCGGCGGCGGCATCGGCAGGTAAGGAGAAGGGGATCGAGGGAGAGAACGAGCGTTCGCCCGGGAGAGAGAGAGTGGAGGCGTTTTTGCAAACTGGTATGTGGGCTTTACGGAAATTGCAAATAAGCCCTTCCGGTCACGAAACCGCGAAGACTCCTTTGGCGTGTGGACTGCGGGCTGATTTCGCCGTTCGTCGGGGTGTTTTCTGCAAACATGGCGACGTGGAAGGGGTCAACGACGTACGAAACGAAGGAAGCGATCCTCACTTTATTATTAGGTAGAGATTTTAAATACAAATTTAAATTTTCAAAAAAATCTGAAAACATATGTGCATATAGTCATGGATATATCTTACAGGTGTGCAAATATTTAATCCGAAATAAGCTGTATTCTACGATACACAAAAACGATAGAATTATACATCTCGTGTGTGAATAGTGCACCCCCAAATCTTGTCCGCATTTGTCTTTTTTATATAGCCGAAAATATAAATACTTCCGGATTGAAAATTTGCACAGTTGTATGATAAAGTATAAGCAATATCCATATTTATTTATAGAATATTTCGAAACTTTAAAATACTATTTTGAAATTTGTAAAATATAGGGCTACATGTAGCCTTGGCTACAAATGCCTTTTTTGGATGGGGAGCCCCTACCTATAGCTCCTTGCGAGCGGGTAGGTGAAGGATCTCCTATATCGCACCCGTGTGCGGCGCTCGTCGCCCCCGCTGCCTGAAGCAAGCGCTTCATGGGCTACTCTAACGGCACAACAGAAAAAGGTATTTTATCGTATAAGTATTATGGTGGTTGGCATTTTTAATAACCGTTCATCCATCCCGATCTAACGGTGTTAAAATAGGCGGTACCAGACTGACGGTACTGAACGGTACCGCGGTACCGAAAACTATGTGGGACCGGTACCGAAATTAAGTGGGACCGATACCAAAATTATGTGTTACTGTAATAGTTTTTTGATTAATTTAAAGGGTAAAATTGTCATTTGCTGACAGCCACAATCTTCCCCCACTCTCTCCTACCTCCGATTCACCACCAGCCGCCGGCGTTCTCCCATCACTCCCTCCTCCACCTCCCCACCGCAGCACGTGGGCCATGTCGCCGGCCTCATCCACCTCCCCTCCCCTCGCTCGGATCGACGGCGAGAGCAGCGAGAGGCGAGAGGAGGATAGGAACTGAGAGGATCCGACCCTAGATAAACATTTTTTTTTCCTTGCCTTTATCGATGGAGGCCTCTGTTGAACTTGACAACCTGATGAACAACATAGAAGCTGCGGGTGTTTGACCAGAACATGATGGACGGCTGTTCATTCGTTTGGGGCACATACAGGAATATTGACCCGCCTGCATACCCGACGGCGATCTGGAAAAGCATGGTGACCATGAGACATTGTGTCTTTGCTTGGCTCCTCCTCGTGGATAGGCTCAACACTCGGGACATGCTGAAAAGAAGGAATTTCAACATAGGAGATGACCACTCCTGTCAGTGGCGGAGCTTGACAAAAATGTCTGGGGGGGGGGCGAAAGACACACACAAAAAAAAATCTACTGCAACAAACTAGAATTTGTAGACTTGAGACAAGGTTATATTGATACTGGACACATTAGACCAAAATACATACTCAGCGATGAGCCTTGAAGCTTGAATGAGTCGTTACCAAACCTTGTAGTCACTACAGATCACTAGATCAGCATGTCGATTCTTAATGGTAACAAATTTTGCTAAAATTCCCAAATCCCAAGTTCTAGCACCACTGATCTCTGTTACTCCCAAAGTCCCAATTCAAACAACTACTCAGGCGCAGGATAAATCTGCAATTTAAACAAGAAGATAACTACCAATTAGGAGTTTGAGATTGAGGACGATGTGCTCCGGTACACTGTAGTGTGTAGTCGTACTGGAAAATCTCACAACGAGTAGTAGCAACTAGAATACTAGATTGCCACTTACCAAAATTAAATATGAATAGCTGGAACGGTGGAGCCGTGGAGCTGCGCCTGCTTCATGCGTGATTGGTCACCGGATACCGTCATGTCTACTGGTTGCCGGCCGCCGGGAAGAGGGATTGGGATTTGGGATGGGATCCACTGCTTCTGGCCGGCCACGGCATCGAGGGGGTTTTCCATCGCCGGCCGCCGGCTCGGGGCGGGGCAGTGATTGGTCGTGCCGTCGTGGGGATCGGCCGGTCGGGTCGCCGCTGCGAGCGCTGGGTGCGCGAGTACTGCGATCTAGGCCACCTGCGACGGTGCGAGACTGTTCTGGAGGACGCCGCGTTGAGGCCCAAGGCCCGTGTGGTTGCACGCTGGGGACTGGAGGGGCCAAAACGTGTGCTTCCTTTAAATCGTGACCAATTACTAGGTACTCCCTCCGTTCCAATTTAATTGACTTTCATTTGTCCATATGTAGATGTATCTATACGCGTAACATGTCTAGATACATCCATGTGTGGACAAATGGAAGTCAATTAATTTGGAACGGAGGGAGTAGTGATTAGAAAAATTACTTTGGGCTGGGGGGCGGCGGCCCCCTGACCTCAACATAGCTCCGCCGTTGACTCCTGTGTTCTCTTCCAAGAGGTCGTGAAAGAAATCCGAAACCACCTGCTCTTTCGTGCAGTTTTAGTAGGAGATGCTGGAGCCTCGACCCGGGTCACAGGTATGCAGATGCACAACACAAATGTAATGGATCACTGTTCACAGAGATAGTAATCATAGGGGCTTGTTATGTTTGGAAAATCAGAAATCAGAAAGTGTTTGAGCGAGTGACACCTAGCCACAGGTCTTGGAAAGAACTGATGAAGCTTGACCTGCGGCTGCTGAAATATAGGGTCAGGACAGAGCACCATGAGACACTGTCCACAATTTGTGATAGATCCATCTTTTTGACCTAGGCCAAAATGGCCTAGACCACCGCTCCTTGTAAATATGTAATTGTTGTCATTGGCTTTTTAATTTATAAAGGGCAGTAGGAGTCTCTCCCGCTGGAGTTCTTGGCAGAGTATAGCATGGAGAAATGCATGCTTCAAACCCAAACTGAACAATATAATTCAGATAACAGAACTTTATTCATGAATAGAAAGAATGCGTTTACAATATCAGTACACAAGATAAGCTAATTTATCTTGATTCCTGGATGTATGACACCATGGAAACACATTCAGACTAAAATAATCACTAGATAATGTGCTTCTACTGCAGCAAGCACTAGCTCCCTCTCTTGCTTCATACTGATCAGCAAGAAGGTTCATACGAGTTGATTATTCATGACCTTCAGTGTGAAACACCTCAAAAAAACTTTACAGACCAAAACTTCCTGAGAGTGAGCGCACAAGGTGGGCAACGTTGAGCCTGGAAAGCGTTATTTTGCCGACAGTTTCCATCAGGGGAACTTGATCGGCTCTGGCTGCAATGCCTTCTTGACTAGCTCCGACTGTTCCTGCGCATGAACGGATGCGAAGCCAGTGGCCGTGGCAGCGGAAGGTGACCCCCCACATACTTGATGTCATCGAAAGAACCACGCCCAAGTTAGTGGTACTGGTGCCCTCCTGTCAGTCTAGCACCATGCACAGTGAGATGAGGTACCATCTACAGGCGCTAAAGTTGCTCAACTCTGCAAATTGCAACATCATGGACGAAATATGAGGATTTATTCATGCTAGTGAGCCACATGCTAGCATCTGGAAAAACTTCAGCATAGTGGATACTAATAACCTGACGACACGGTACATGGAAATAGTTAGCAGGAGTTGTCACATTCACAACCTGCCAATTACACTCTTGTATCTGCATCACTCATCTGCGAATCAAATTGATAACTTTAGTAAGCAACAAACATTCAAGAACCATCACTCATCACTCATCTGCAAATCAAATTGATAACCGTTGGAGCACCTCTTTCTTTACAATTCCAAGCATGGACACTAACCAAAAACTGCTAACATGTCATACGATGCAAAAACAACAACTAACCAATTGGGACGTGGGTGTCAGGCTAGCGGCAGCGACCACGAAACGGCTTGACGGAGATGGTCGTGGAGAGCAACGTCATGGCATTCAGAGAGAGGTCATCGTCCTTGGTGGCAATCAGAGTCGTCCTTGGTGAGATCGTCTGCGGTGGTGCCACCATCCACCGCGCCACCACGCGATGCTGATCCCGACCCAGTACCGCTAGCAGCCACCTCACGACCACGCCGCTCGCCGAGCCACCGGCCACCGAAATCAATTTCAATCCGTGGCCTGCCCCCGCTCCCTTCGTGCCGCCGTCGTCGCCGACCTCCTCGCCGCAGGCTTGGTGAGTGGGGGAGCTCGTCCTCGCCGCGACTGCTACCCTAGTCGCCTGGTCGCGGCTGTTCACAAATGCAGGATGTTTTTTTCTATGGGTCACGATGGAACAGAATTAGCATTACGGGCCTTACGGGGATAAATTACAGGTTTCTTTTTTCTAAGGAACTACATTAATTTTAATCAACAGCTAATATAAATCTGTCTTAATCAATGGATAAGAAAAATTATAGCCCACGGTACCAACGGTACCACGAGTACCGTGCCAACCACCGTAAAAGAGCTCATTTTATCGAGTTTTTATGAAATATTATAATTTATGAATCTAAGCTTTTTTAAAATTTGAACATTTTCAAACATGAGTATATTTTCAAATCAGTACATTTTTCCTATTTGAATATTTTACCAATCTGAACAATTTTTAATTTCGGACATTTTTTAATTTTGAACATTTCTTAAAAATTGAACATTTTCAAAACTGACAAGTTTCCCAATCGTGATTTTTTATTTGTTTTTTTACCCCCATGAACATTTTTAAATAAAACAATTTTTTATTCTGAATATTTTTAAAATTTCAATATTTTTGAAAAATCATAAAAGGTGAAAAAAGAAAACAAAAAAGACAAAATAAGTCAAAAAAGTCAGAAAATTTAAAATAGAAAACAGAAATCAAAAAGAAAATAAAAAAGAAAAACAAAAAGAAAATGGAAAACAAAATAGAAAAATAAAATAAGAAAACTAAAATAATAACACGGAAATAGAAACCGCCAAAATGGGCCAGCCCATAAGCGCCGCGCTTCATGGCGCTATATAGGATTTACCCGGTAGGTCGACCCGCCAGCATGATGGGATCTCTCCTCGGCGGTTTAGGCCGGATTTGAGGCCTACTACATGTATTGATTTCTTTTTAAAAAAATCTTTATCGAGAATTTTCTATATATATTTAGTTTAGTTTTTCCTTATTTTTTACTTTTCAACATTCATAAATTTCAATTTTTTAAAATATGTTCAGATTTTAAAAAGTAAATTTAAAAAGTGTTCAGATTTTAAAATGGTTCAAATTTTGATAATTGTTAAAATTCCAAAAATGGTTTAGATTTTGAAAATGTTCATATTTGAAAAAGTTCACTAGCTTTTTTAAAATGGTTCAGATTTTCAGAATTTTCATATTTGAAAATTGTTCAGCTTTCTATAATTTCTATTTGAAATTTTTAGATTTTTTAAATGGTTTCAAAAGTTAAAATTTTCATATTTGAAAATTGTTCAGATTTTTATTATTCATTTTTTTAAATGGTTCAGATTTTGAAAATATTTAGTTTGAATTTTTTTCAGATTTAAGAAGTTTGGATTTAGGAAAATCATTAATAAAAATAAAAATAAAACGGAAAACGGAAGAAGAAACAAATCGAACAACAAAGCAAGTAAAAACAAAAAATGTAATGGTCAGCCAGGCTATAAAGAAAACAATTCACTTACATAGTCATTTTACAGTCTCTTAGGTTAGTATTTTTTTTTGAATAAACTGAAGGCGAATAAAAAGAAATAGCCGTTGAACAACAATTTTATTTTGCTGTATCGTTTGACAATGTACTTATACGTTTACATATCCGATTCATTTTGTTTCCTCCTCGAATCGCTCCATTTTTGTTCTGTATCCACCACCAAAAATATCCATCTGTGGATCCGCAACCGATCATTATCCGCTCCTGTCCGAATTGGATGAAAAGAATGAGGTGGATATGGTATAGACAAAAGCCGATCTGATCCGTTTACATCCTGATGTAGTGCAGCCTACCCATGACACACCAAGTGGCCCAATGACTAGAGATAGAGTCACGGCTCTCCATGAGAAGGTGAACTCACTCCTATCTATGTGTGATCTAGACACCCCTTTAAAAGGCTTGTTACTTCATTCGAATACCTTGTGTATACTCAAGAACAACCTTCATAAAGATCACCAAGGAAGTGCAGAAGATGGACAAGAGATGAGCCAAGAAGAAGAGGAAGATGAAGCAGCTGAACAGCGGTACTACCGCCACGCCGCCGGTACTACGTACCGCTGATCCCAGGAACCGGTAATACCGCTCGGGCTACCGCTGGAGCTGCCGGCAAGTCCAAGAACGCTTCTGCATACCCCGTTGGTACCAGCCCGGTAGCTGCCACGTTCTACCGCCAGCAGTAGAAGGAAGACATTTCGTGAGTGCCACAGTACTACCACTGGCGTAGCGGTACTACTGCCACTGTTCCAGGAACGGTACTACCGCTGGCCCAGCGGTACTAGCGCCGCACCCGTCAAGATTTCGGGCTGAAGACCATGTAACACCCCACCTACCTACCCTTTGGCGCACTAGACTATAAATAGCCTTCCTCTTCCTAGTGTTAGAGTTAGAACCATTATGAATTGACTTTCTTGAGCTTTGCTCCTACCTTCCCCTTGTGTAAACCAAGACCTCTCCGAGGCCTTTTCCTAGTATTGATTACTTGGCAATCTCCCACCAAAGTGGATTCTACTGGACCGGTGGACCTATCGGTGAAGAGAAAAGGTTCCAATTGAGAGCAAAGTTGACTTGGGTTTTGAGAATCGGGGACTACCCTCGGGCCGGTTACCGGTTGATTTACTCTTGCAGATTTTGCTAGTTACCCCTTTGTTACACCATCCCCTCGTGTTTCCCCATGTTTCCCCTTTTCGTTATTCTTGTTCATCACACCCGCCCTCAATCGGGGGCTACCCTCGGTGCCGGTTACCGGTTGATTTACTCTTGCAGTTTTTTCATGGTTTTTACCGGTTTCCATTGAAATGAGATTTACCTCGGATATTACTAACTATATTAAGGGAGCACAAATCCGCGCTCCCTCAGGCCCCGGCCACTGTAGATCACTGTTTCAAATGAACAGTAATCTACAGTGTTCCGATCCGGACCGTCGCGCGCTGATCCGACGTCCAGCACGACCCCACGCCCACATTTTTTCAAAAACACCCCTCGAACCCGACAAATTGCTCCGCAGCCCACAACAATACGAACAAAAGGACCTTTCCGCAAAAAAAAAATTACGCGAGGACTTACCAGGAAAACGACGCCACTTCCCACCCTCCTCTCCCTCTCGCGCACGCGGCTGAGGTCGCCGCCGGCCGCCGACGCCTGCCGCCGCCGCCACGGCCCTCCCCAGACGAATCGAACACCACAGGACGCTCCGCCGCCGTCCTCTACGCCTCCTCGCCGCGGATCAGCCGCCGACACGCCGCCTGCGCGCAGGAATCACCGCCGAGACGTGCGCCCTCCTCCGCCGCATTTTTCCGCCGCCGGCGGCGTTCCGGCCACCAAATCGTGGCGGCGCCGCCTCCTGCGGGCTCGCCGCGTCGAGCTGCTCCGGATGCGCGCCCTCGCGCGTCCCAGCGCGCACGGACGGGCCTCCGGCGACCTCGCGCCGTCCGCGGGCGACCCCGGCCACCGCCGACGTCACTGCGACGTCACCACGGACGCGGGCTCCAGCTGGGGCACCAACTGGGCCGGCCTGGCTACTGCACAGCTGGGCCGGCCCTCTCTATTTTTTCCTTTTGATTTTTTCCCCTTTTTTTGTTTCCCTTTTTCCATTTTTTTTACATCTTCTCAAACATAACTTCGAAAATTTCAAATTTACAACACTTCAAATTACGGACATTCCGTAATTTTCATTCAAAATGTGAGCACTTTACACAATTTCGCAGAAAATAAAAATTCCCCAATCCATTACTTCCCTCTAAAAAAATCGACTAATTTCCAAGTTTCAAAAAATATTTCAACAATACACGCAAATCCAATACTTCAATCTTGCTAATTACAACAATTCCACCCATACATGAAATTATTTGTAATTTCACAGGTGCGGCCCATTTGTCGGGTTTTCGAACAGCTTTCCAATGTAGACATTCCAAAATTTGAATTCCCTACACCATAGTACTCACACAAAAAAAACCAGCGCCAAGACATGAACACAAAAATGGAAAAAAAAAACGTCAACTAATCATGGCATACCATCGCATAACGAATTTGAAAATTTCAAATTTTCCGAATGTCAACTCAATTTTCTCAAACAAACTTAAATATCCTAAAATCAACAGCTTCTGAACTACTAATTGGGAAAAAAAAGATAAAATTGTATCGGAATTCTTATAAACAAAAAGTGCAACCCATTTGTGGCCAAAAAAACTAAATATTCCAAAATACTAAAGATTTGGATAAAATCAGCATCAACTTCCAGATTTCCAAATTACGTAAAATATGTAACCTATTTACGCCATAAAAGAAAAATGAACATTATGAAGATAGTGCAAAATTAACCTATTTACGCCATAAAAGAAAAATGAACATTATGAAGATAGTGCAAAATTAGAGAAAATAAACGACAAAATCCAAATAAATTTCTATATTTCTCCATTAGTTCAAGTTTGGAGAACAAAATAATTGAAATCTTCCACAAAAATACATGGCAGAACCCTCTAGATCACATCAATCAAATTTAGAGAACAAAATAATTGAAATCTTCCACAAAAATACACGGCAGAACCCACTAGATCACATCAATAAAAAATACACAGGATCTGTTTTACGAACAACGACGTCACAGTGGGCCCCACAGATCAGAATTTCCCCTTTTCCAAAAAAAATAAAATAATCGAAAACCAGTGAATCCAAATATACCCAATTAAAAAAAACAGACATGTCAAAGTGACCAGAAAAAATATATATGTATATCTATATGCTGACTACTTATGTCGTCCGTCAGAAAATCAAATTTAAATATTACAAAAAGTTAAGGGCTTTCAAATTTTGCCCATTTTCGTAAGTATTGCAGAATTAAAATAACAACACAATAAACATAACAAAGTGGCCACAACTGACACAAATAAAACAAACTTACCAAATTTCCAAAATTCTCAAGCAAACTTTAAAATTCTCACACAAAAAACACACTTACAATCCATCCTGCAAGTAAAAAAAAAAGATATGCTCAAAGAGAATTCAAAATAAATAATGTCATTTATGGCAAAACATATACAGAAACACATACATGTTTTCCAAATCCAAAAAAGAGTCAACGTTTAAAAAAAAATACAAACAAATCTGAATAACTAGAACTGATAAGAAAAGAAAACAATTCAAAATGTCTAATATTTATATACAATATAAGTGGACTTCATCTAATTATAGAATTAAATTTAAAAATGCCAACAAACTATAAATTCTCCGATTATAGAGTTATTCCACAAAATTTATAAAAAATTGCAAACTACCCACTCATACAAAAAAAAAATGCTTGCACATTTCAATTTGGCTAACATTTAGCCGAATATTCAGCTTTTTTGCAAACAATATCAGAAATGCTCCAAAAGAACAAAAAAAAAATACCCACATATAGCAAAATACACACATATTTAAACATTACAATTTCACCAATATTTACACGTCACAACTTCCTCTAATTGTGAAACCAAATTCAAACGCATTTTCCTAATTTCAATTACGTCCTGACGTCCAATTACATACATGTTTGAAAATTTCAAAGTACTAAATATTTCAAAATCCCACAAAATATATCACAAATGCCCAAAAAAAAAATTGCTACCTACTCACAACAAAATAAAATTATGTTCAGGCATTCCAATTTAACAAACATTTGCCCGAATTAAAAAAATTGCGCATAAAATCTCATCAAGGGCGTGGCGTGCCGCCACGCCAAATACAACTAGTTCTCTCCATTGGCCCTCAGTTTTCTGAATTTTTACGTGCCCCAATTTTTTTTAGAGAACGTGTGAGCTTTATTGATCAATCAAATAATATAGTGAGACGGCCCATGGGAATGGACTGGCCCCATTTGGGAGTGGACCGGCCCACGGGAATTGGCCCCACCTGGGGAATCTGTTACCACTGCTAGTTGAATCCGCACAAAATCTCATTAAAAGAGGTTACATAGGTTCTTATCCACCCTAAAAACACATAGTTTCTTATCTGAACTACATTATATACTTTTACGTTGTGATAGCCTTTAAAATTGGAGTTATATATCTTAGTATCACATAGTTGTGTAGATTGTTTATTTGTTTATCATACGTTGTTGGTGAATTTAGTTGAGCCTAATATTTGTAGGTATTGAGTTTGATATTTCGAAAAAAAAAGTTTTGAGTTTGATAAATTAAACGTTAGCTTATTTCCATATTTTTTCAAGCCAACACCTTAATTGTTTTTAGTCGATTATGCACCACTCTCTCTAGTCGACATCTAGGTCCTTTCAGTGAGGTCCTCCTCCTTTTTTTTTTACAGTAAATCAGTGTTGGCTATGTTGATGATATGGGAGTTCGAGGCTGATAGCTAGGTGAAATCTCTGATCACACGAAGAAGGTCTTCCATGATAATATCCCAACACGATAGGAAGAAGGTCTCCCTGCTGAGACTTGCAGAGTTTTCCAAGTAACAGTCTTCGTTAACAGTCGTCATATCCCCGGATGCACTGTAAATAATATTAACAGCCATCGCCTTAATTAAAAGCAGCCATTGTATCGCATATCTTCGTTCACTCGTTGTCCAGGTCCATATCATCCCCATCTTGAGTTGCCATGATGCACTGCTCTTGTTCATCAACCCGAGATGACACCATCTGCTCACGGTACATCTTCTTGTGAGGATATGACTGCATCTGGTCTCCAAGCCGTTTCAGGTCTCCCTTCACAACTGGACCAGTAAATATGTTATGTTAGCCAATCTATCCATCAACCAGTTCCACTTGAAGCATGCATGAATGAAACGATCAAAATCACCAAGTTAATTATGTGCTCCTTTTAATATTTTTAATAATTAATTGAAGCTAGTACTAGTAGAAAATAAGATGAAACCATATGCATTACCTGGAGCAGCGGACATGTCGCCATGGATGGAGATGGTGCTGTATGATACGTGTGCGGTTAATCTCACGCAAAGATAGACTCCCTGCATTTTCTTGTTTGCCATGTCAACGGCAATGATCCACGTCCCAGTCTTCTTCATGTAGCGCGTGACCATGAAGCAGACAACATTGTCTTGGTGCAAGCTCAGCAAGGGCCTGTCGAGGTAGAGCGAACCAAGAGTGCGCTGGCCCTCATAGCCGTCGTCGTCGTCACTGTCCCACTCCTGCGTCTCAGGAAGCAGTCCATCAAAGCATATACCGTCGGCCACCGAGAGGTCCAGGTCAGAAACATCAGAGCACTTGCGCCAGCCATGGAGCTGGCGCCAGGGTGTCGTGGCGGCGATGGTGGTGCTCCAGGTGGTGGCGCGCCAGCTCTCGAAGAGCGGGCGGCACACCACCTCGACAAAACTGATGCGGAGGAAGTCGGCGGAGCCAGATACTTGCTCGATGGCCACGTCGCGAGGTCTCGATATGGAACCTACCCGGGGCGTTGATTCCTTGGAGAGACCTGTCGATGGCAGCGGCAAGTGGTGGAGTTTCGGGCGGTCGCCGTCGAGCACGTCGCAGAAGAGGATACCAGTCCAGAAGTCGACGAAGGCGACCGTGGAACCACCGCCGACAGGGATCGCCTTGTACGTCATGTGGACGAAGCCACCGTCGACGTCGGGTACCGTCGTCAAGATGGGCGTCTTGATGGTCCAAGTTCGCGTCATGGAGCTGTAGAGGAAGAGGTCCAGCTCCCCTGGCTCGTCATTGACTAGCGCGGTGATGAGGTAGTCACCGTCGCCGCCGTGAGGGTGGGGCAGGAGGCAGGCAGGACATAGTTGGGCGTCCAAGCGCTTGTTGCCGCTGCTGGGTTGCGGGATCGGGTGCAGCGAAGCGGCGCCGGGCTGGTAGAGGAAGAACTGGGCTTCCGTCGGCGACGGCCACTTCTGGCGGAAGGCGATGCAGAGGAGGCCACGAGGCCGCCGAGGGTGGCGACGACGACGGACTGCTCGGTGAACCGGGTGCCGTCGCACCGGATGAGAACGTTGGAGACGTGAGGCGGGCGGGCGACGAACAAGCTGACCTGGATGAGGATGTCGCGCTGGCGGCCGTCCGCGACGACGCAGCGGGCGGTGGTGGCATTGATGCTGGAGCCGATGAAGAGGTCGCGGTCGAGGAGGCAGCTCTCGAGGGGGTCGGTGCAAGCTTCTTGGGCGTCAGCGACATGCGGTCGCCGTAACATGAGGCTATACAAATCCATCCTTGGTTTTTCTTGGCTTGGCTTGGCTTGGATTTGATTTGATTTTCTAGGATGGAACCACTGCAAACTTTAAGGGTCTGGGCGCCTGGCTGCGATCTCAAGCCAGACGAGTTGGAAACGGAGACGGACAGTGGTGGGGAGGGGAGGAAGGTGAACTGGTGGTGGCGGCCACATGGAGTAGAGCAACAACGCATTGAACACACACAAACATGGAATAGTACATTACGACATTGCACGCTTCCAAAATGTACCATATCAGATTCACTCGCCAAAGGGAGTACATAATCACCGTCACTGAGAATCAGAGTACAGAATCTCCCAGTGCTGATCATATACTCCTTACCTTTTACAGGATACAAGGTGGCCTAGCTTTCTCTCCGAAAATACTGGAAACAAGAAAAGCCAGGAACCCATTCTGTATGATGCGATTCATGTCTGTCTATCCATTAAGTTAAGCAAGTCTAACACCCTAGTGTATCCTGAAAGGAACCAGCAAGCTCAGGCCGGCAGCTCTAGCTTCACATTGTTCTTCCAGCTGCAAATTTGTTTGGAGAGTCTGGTCAGTTGGAAAGCAACCAGGAGAAGGGGCTGGGGAGCACTGCCCGCAACAACACATGCTGGGAATGTAGGAAAAAGATAGAATGCAGGATGCATCGATGTAATGGAATATTATCGTTGGAAATTAAGAGAGTGGTTCTGCAACTGTGGGTAATTAGTGCGTGAGTGATTGATTACTGGACACAAGGTTTTCCATTGGATTAATCTTTATGGACTGTATGGATTGACTGGATCATAAAATTTAACTCGCGCTTCATATTAGTATAGAAATGATACGATAAAGCGAAAACAATACCTTAGTATGTAATAGTAGAAGAAGTCTCCATACAGCAGAGTCTGAACGATACCCGCAATCCAGCCTGCATTGAAAAATCTCGGTTACAAAATGAGTAACAATCGCATCTACTATAAGAACGGGAAGAGATGGTGCATAGGGTCCATACTTATCCAGTGAACAAAATGGGGCTCGGTGAAGTATCGGTAAATCCAGTTAAGGATATAAAGTACACGGTAGGCACTGCATCGCCACCAGGGTAAAAATATGTTAGGAAACAGTTATGCGGTTCCATCGTTCTGCAAGCTATAAAAGGGAAATAAAGGAAAATGAGGTCCCAAGATGATAGTCGAATACCAGAATATGACATTAGAAAAATCACATGATTAACTAAGGAATCTATACTAAAACACAATTGTAAAGAAAGGGTAGATTTATCAGTTGATTATGTATAGGCAGATTTTCTCGTACAAAGTATAGTCCTAAGCTTTATTTGTTTCCATGCAAAGAACAATTGTGTTGAAATAAACTGGAGCAGATATTACCCCAGAAAGAAGACATATTGGGCAGTCAGGTTGTCAATATTCCTCGTGCGCTGTAGCAACACAAGTTGAGGCAGAATAGCTACAGCTTCCAAATAAATGGAGAATGCCCACATCACCTGTCCAGATTAATGGCACAAATGATCACAACAGGGCAATCAAGACAGTAAGATTTTAACAATAGTATATTGCAACACCCATCACATCAACATACAATGGCTCCAAAAACTAAGGGTCAAATGCTACTACAATCTAGAAAAGTGAAGATTTGGCATCATAACAACATCATAGTGAGAATATAGGAACCAACAAAAAATACCTCTCTAAAAGTAAACTTTTCATTGAGGAGGAGACCCAGAACCAAACACGGAAGCACTATGAAATGATGGCCAAAGGTGTCATGCTCCTTGTCATAAGTTCTATGCACAATCTTATGCCGTCTCATGTACCAAACTATTGTGAAAGAGCTCGCCAGGAAGACCAGCTTCATCACGGTGTTATATAAAGATACAAAATGAACGAACAAGTCCAAGTAACGAGCTGCAAACACAAGGGCATATAGCTCCTGCGTCTTTAGAGATATGCCTGCAGGAAATTGTCAAATATAAATACAGAGGCCCATGAAACTAAGTGCTAACAGAGACTTATGCCAATAGTAAATACAGAGGCCAATGAAACTAAGTCTAGGAAGCAGAAGGAACAAACTTTTACTGTTTATGAGACATGCCAGTAGCATGAGTGTAATCAGAAAAAAAGACCAACAAAACTATGTCTAGGAAGCAGTTTAATTATTCTTACCTGATGAATGTGGTATATGAACACTCTACCATTCTTATTATGTATTTAAGTCTAGGAAGCAGTGGGAGTTGTGTGATTCTCGGGTGACAACACAATCATGAATGTGGTATAGGACAACTCTAGCATTCCTATTATGTTTTTACTGACCATATTGTGTTCATTCTGGCATATATTGGTTCTGTTCATGGCAAATCATGTTAAGACCAAATGCAGCGCATATTGTCTTTTATATGAGATATACAAATTATCTCTTATCGCAGATAATTGACACACGAGCTTCCCTGGTTTAGTTTATGGTGCGGCTGGTCATGCAACGTTGCCACATTGGTCATCAGTGTGGTCAGCAGCCCGCCTGAGATTGGTGCAGTTGCTTCCTTCAGATGCAGGGGTTCAGACTGCTGTTGGTATGTTCCACCGATTTGAGTGTTCATTGGGGTTTGCCTCGGAGTTGGGTCGACAATGATCAGTGGTAGGTTGTCTTTGTTGTTTAACTCTTTACAAGTGGCCTTCAGTACTTGCTTTGATTTAGCAAAGAAGCACCGGTCGTACAGTGAACAGTGTACACGTGTATTTGACCAGCTAATATGTGCCATTCATATGTATTCAAATCTTTTTATGTTTTTCTCTTTTCAGCGTATGCAACTGATGATACAATATTAACTCATAAGTGGGGAACTTACTGTTCCACTCTTATGTACTGAAGATTCAATGCATTCTTATGTTAAACTCTACAATAATTCCTTGCTTTGGAGCATCCATCAGTACTATTAAAACTTATGCTCCTCGATATGTTTGTTATCGACTGGAAATTAACTGCCAGAAGTAGACGTCGAGGTTCCGATGTTCCGTTAGAAGATAGGCAATGGTGTCGTCTATACTTTAACTTATGGTGCTTTGACACAATTTTATGAAGAAAGAAAATAAATATTTTTGATGAATTGAATCCCATTTAGACCAATCTCAATGCTTACAAATATTGCTTAAGATATAGGGAAATCAAGGCATTATCATGAACCATATGGCCCAGTTTCGTGCTACCTTAACATTGTCAAAAAAGTCTGTGGATTGATGCACATTTTCAACCCAAAGCCATCGCATTAGACCTATTGCACTGATAAGTCTACTGTACCGGAGATAAACAACACCAACTCAGCTAACTTTCATGCTGGATAACATTTGGCGTGGCGGAGCAGGCCGATCGCATTAGTACATCCAAATTCGACCAAAACAATCCTTCCAGAACGGGCTCAGCCGTCCAATCACAGCATGAAATCTACCTCCCTCGTGCCCATCAACAAATTCCTGACGCAATCTAACTAAAAATGCATCGCACACGCCACCATCTCCCCAGAATCGAGCGCTCCTAATTCCCGATACACGAGACCAGCAGATAAAACAGAACAAAACGCACTGAATTTTTCTCCAGTGGTTTAATTCTACTTGTATTTCTGGTTCCAGCGGATGTGGATGCGAGTTACCTGTGCATGACTTGATGGTGTGGATCTTGAGGAGTAGCACCACCACGCTGACGAGGTGGGTCATGTCCCCGGCTAGCCGAAACAGATTCATCTCCGCTTCACTCCGGGCCTAGTCGGAATCGTCGGGATCAGATGCCTTGGGCTCTCAGATCTCGGCGGCGGCTGGCTGCCTCTTTCGTCGGCGGTGTGCCTGCTGCGGTTCAACGAAGGGTAGGCCGGTAGGGTAGGTTTTTTTAAGCCTCTGTTTGCAAAGCCGGTTTAAAACCCGTGTAAATTTGACCATAAATCAAAATGTTTGCCAGTTGCTTTGATTTTTTTTAAAAAAATAGGGGATAAGCCCAGAAGGGCCTGGAGCTGCATTAATCCGTAGGTGCGGTACAGTTTTGCAAACAATACACTAAAAGAGCAGAAATTATAACATAATCCTGAAATTTAGCTGGAATTTAACCAAAGGGCCCTAACGCCCGGATTGGATTGTCGGTACACAATACTGAGAAAAATTTGCCGACACATTTGCTTGTGTCGCCGGATTTGCAAGAGGAGTCGTACCGGTCCGTAATTTACTACCCCATTTTGGACAATTTTCGACCAACCAAGTGAGGCCTAAGACACAAACATGAAAGCGATATGGTCCTTCAACTCCTTCTCCCCCGCAACAACATGGATTCCACCGCCAGCCGCCCTTCATTTCACCGGGGATAAAACCATTTGGGAGAGGAAGATCGATGTTCATCCCTCAAAAGGCCTCCGTCTTGGAGGTTGAATTTATGCTACCATCGGCATGTAGAGTGGCTGCCCTCGACGGCGAACCAAGGTCGTCATGGTAAGTTCCAACTTGTAGCAAGAACTCCTCATGGAGGTGTAGACCAAGCCGCCAGACCCACCATTCCTCCGCACATCTGGATCCAACCACTGCAGGACCACAAGGAAGAGGACGAAGCCCAGCCATCCCTAAGCACAGCTCGCGTGCGCTGGGAAGAAGCTTAAAGTTGCAGTCTTATTGATCGCCCGAGTTTAACTCCCCCACTTGCGGCATCTCCTGCCGCTTGACCACCACGACGAAGAAGATGAAGCTCATGTCGCACCAGATTTGGCCGGCAAGCTCTGGAACCCTACTCTCGAATGCCACTTAAGGGCAAACCCTAAACCTACTATGTACACTACAAGGGCCGACACCTCGCCTTAGACATTTCCGAACGGCATCGCCTCCAAGAAAGGCCTCAGTTCGGTCAGGAGCGATGGACATGACTCTCAACTACTGCAGCAAGGAGAGAGAAGAGAGAGAGAGGAGAGAAATGAGAGCCCCCGCATTGGTTATCAAGTTATCCTCTTCCTTGACAGATTAACTCAGATCAGCGGATTTTGCAAAACCCTAGACGCCACCTTCAAATCCAACCACTCCTGTCCATCTCCCCTTGTATATCCGACAATGTGGAGCAAAGGAGAGGAGATTCTCCACTCTCGTTCGGTTATGTATAAGATTATGTTAGTTTGGTTTTGGTGTCATGGTGACATGGCTCGAGACGGTGATTGTGGTGTTGTCTAGAATAATAGTCCTTCAGTTTCAATCTTGTTCGCTAGAACTTGGTTTGCGGAGGAACAAGAGGATTTTTTTCCTCACTGGTTCTACATGGTGGACAGGTTGGTTCTTGTTGTGCATGGGCCTTTGTCTCCGTAGGTACCGTCGGCAATAGCATCGTCTTCTTCAACGGTCTTTTCTTTCGAGCATTTCTGAGCAAGGTCATCGGTTAGATATATTTTCGTGGCTTACGAAAGATATCAGGGTAGTCCCCTACTGATATGTTTGGCGCGATTGCCAATCTACATCATACGTGGTAGTCTTATAGTGTGGAGATTTAATGACTAGTGGTCTTCTACAAGTATGTATGGGTACTATATTGGTTGGATCTCTGGATGTTGTCCATCATCGTGAGAGCTATGTGATACGTCTCAAACGTATCTATAATTTTTGATGTTCCATGCATGTTTTATGTCAATTGGCACATGTTTTATATACATTTTATATCATATTATGACATTTATTGGATTAACCTACTAATAGTTGCCAAAGTGCAAAATCTTCTTATTTTCCTATTTGTTGTGTAGGAATTATCAAAATTGGGCAAAGGAAACCTTGTTGGAGTCAAATTGGGACTTTACTGAAATCTGTCTGAAAACTTTTTACGGAGATTGTCAGTTTGACCCTCGAAGATGGCGTCCAATGGAAATCAGGAAAGTTGTCACAATTTTCCATACGAATATTTTAAGCCCGAGATCAGCCCAATCGGAGTTCGGACGCGGCCTATCGGCCCGTTTTGGTGGAACCCTAAAAGGGGGTGACGGAAATCCGAGAGTTCATATAAAGAAGGAAACCCTAGGTCGTGAAAAGCCACCAAAAGCCACAAATTTTCCTCCTCTTGGCAGCCGCCAAGGAGGGGGAGGAGCTCCTCCATTGCTGCACCATCACCAAGGAAGAAGAAGGGGGGCCAAGGGCCGCCGCCCCGAGGGCCGCCGCCTCCACTTCAGGCTGCACCTCTTCATCAACCTCTCCATCAAGTGTGCTCACCATGACCATGTGTGAGTAGTTTTCACCGAGGCTGAGGGCTCTGCCGGTAGCTATGTGGTTCATCTCTCTCTCCCATGGTGTGATCTTTATGTGATCATGAGCTTTGTAATCTAGTTGGATCCATGGATGTTACTCTTCGTTATCTTATGAATTATGCTACTTGAGTGGTTTTATTAATGTAAACTCCGGAGTCACCTTTGTCCCATGGTGCGAAGTTGACAGTGTGTGTACCGTGTGTGACTCTTAGGCTAAAGATTACATGAATACTTATCATGAGTTATTATTTGTGTTGGATGTCTCTATGAAATTGTGGTGTTTGTCTAGTACTATTTTGGGGCGCTCTTAGTGACATTGGGGTTCCCTAGATGTGGAATGCAACTTTAAGGTGTGCTTTTATAGCCCTACGCAGTGGATTGGTGTTCGTTATCCAACAAGGAATAGCTCAGAGTAGCATAGTGAAGAGGAAATATCTATGTATTCAATTATATTATTATTGTTGAGAGTGTCCACTAGTGAAAGTATGATCCCTAGGCCTTATTTCCAAGCATTGAAACACCGTTTGCTCTCATTTTGTCTCATGTTTGCTTGCTGCCATTTTTATTTCAGATTGCAATTACCACTTATAATCATCCATATTACTTGCATTTCACTATCTCTTCGCCGAACTAGTGCACCTATACATCTGACAAGTGTATTAGGTGTGTTGGGGACACAAGAGACTTCTTGTATCTTAATTGCAGGGTTGCTTGAGAGGGATATCTTTGACCTCTACCTCCCTGAGTTCGATAAACCTTGGGTGATTCACTTAAGGGAAACTTGCTGCTGTTCTACAAACCTCTGCACTTGGAGGCCCAACACTGTCTACAAGAATAGAAGCGTGCGTAGACATCAAGCTATTTTCTGGCGCCGTTGCCGGGGAGGTAAGGTAAAAGGTACTCACATCCTCCAGCTACTTAGCTATTTTCTAGCACTGTTGCTGACGTGTGAGTGCTTGAAGGTATTTCCTTTAGATTCTGCAGTTATATCTTTTTGTTTCTTGTTTTTATTTCACTAGTTAGGCTTAATGGAAAAAAAAAAATTAGAGAGCTCTATGAAATTTATCTTGAGTTAGGACATGATGTGTTTGAAGAGAAAATTAAAAAAGCTATGGAAAATTACTTGCATGATGGTAGCAATGTTATTACTATAAATTCTTTGTACACCATTATTGCTAATGCTATGGAAAAGTCTAAGCTTGGGGAAGCTGGTTTTGATGAATATGGTATTTTTAGTCCCCCAAGTTTTGAGGAGAAAAATTTCTTTGATGATACTTTGCCTCCAATTTATGATGATAATCATTGTGATGTTTTCAGTCCACCTACTATTGAGGATATAGTTTATGTTGATTATGATATGCCTCCTATTTATGATGATTACAATGATGGATGTGATAGTTTTACTCCCACTATTACTAATGAAACTGTTTTTACTTATGTGGAGAGTATTGATACTTTTATGCATATGGATCATGGTAAGAATGTTTCATGTGATGGTTATATTGTGGATTTTATCAATGATGCTACTGAAAGTTTTTATGAGAGAGGGAGACATGACTTCATATACCACAATAATATTAAGTCTCCTCTCTTTTTGTTGAAAATTTTGAAGTTGCACTTGCTTTGCCTTCCTATGCTAGTCACTTTGTGCTTTATTGATTTATTTTCTTACAAGATCCCAATGCATAGGAAGTGGGTTAGACTTAAATGTGTTTCACATTTTTCTCTTGATGCTCTCTTTTGCATTTCAATTCTTCCTATGTGAGCATCATTAAAACTATCATGGCTGTCCAGAAAACAGATTCCTAAGCTTCACTGCGAAAAATGTTAAAAATCACAGAAAAGGAATTTTGACCTGAAATTTTACGACAGCAATCTTCAGTTATTAATACACATTTCATTAGTTCAAAATTTTCTGATTTGAGCAACGTAAGTGCCTCTGAAAATTCACTCTTTACGGGCTGTCCAGTTTTTGACAGATTCTGTCTTTATTTTGCATTACTCTCATTACTTGTGTTTTGTGTAGTTCTATTGATCAAAGGGCAATGCACAACCATAGTAACAGTAGCTAATGTTTAGAATCAACTCATGATATGTCTTTGCTGTACCTATGAGGATTTAATTTATGGAGACACTAACCCCTCTAATCAAGTTTTATGTTGAGTTTTGTGTAAAGAGAATTTTTCAAGTGGAAGAGTTGAGGGTGATGAACAAAGATCAAGAGGGACAACCACTCAAGCTTGGGGATGTTACCCCTAGACTCACCCAACATATATCAAATAAGTACAAGAATTCAAGCTTGGGGATGCCAAGCCACCTCACTCCAACCATCTTGATAACAAGTAAGTAAGCCTAGCTACATGGCTATAAAGAAAGCGCTTTACGGGAGGCAACCCGGTTGTTTTTATTTGTGTCCTCTTGCTGTAACAAGAGACTTAGTTTTTAGTTTAGTTTCTGGAATTTTTAATAAAGTGCCAAGTTTTACTCATTTTGGTTTGAAAAGTTGCTTATAGCGTTCGGAGATTTTATTCCTGCACGAATCTGTGCACGGTATGATTTTTAATTCTTATTCTGTAACTCCGAATGAGCTCATATTTGAACTGTAGTTGCAACTTTTCATCCTCTGTATGCATGAATTTTTTCGGAATTTTCGACAAAGTTAAGTAGGGTAGAAAAATACGTTTTGCTGCTGCTGTTTTTCTGGACAGATTCTGTCCCATTTTGTTTGATGCATGCTTAGAACTTTTAACTTGAACCTTTTTTATCCAATTGAGTTTATGAGTAGGCATACAACATTATACACTTTCTGGACATCATATGAATTTTTGTCTAAGGATTATATGCAGCAAGAAATCTATTTGTTTATCACTACTAATGCACCCCACAGAAAAGAAATGGGAGAAACGGTGTTTTGAAGTTTTTTCACAGGGATTAGAGGAGATGCACCAAGAGCTATCCAAGGATGGTGAAGACCATAAGCTTGGGGATGTGAAGACAACCCCACTGGACCTACACACTCTCGGTTTGCACACGTCTAACTTCTGTTTTTCGATCGAAACACTTTATCGCATAAACTTGGAGCGTCTTTTTGTTTGTTTTGGTTTGATTTTTATTTTGTGAGACCACCACACTATCATTTATATATGAGAGAGCTACTGGAAATTTGGGTTGAATTATGTTGGATGCTATTATTAGATTGGGAAAAGGGATGTTGGAGTTGATTTTAAAAGATACATATAGTTGCATGATTCATGAGCTTGTTAATGAGTAATAATTTGCAAGTATTTTATCAAGAGCTATCTTTTATTCATGTTTTGATGCTGAATGTTATTTACTTTGTTTAACATGGATTAGTTAGTTCTATGGACACTCATGCATGCATTTAGATGGTCAACTTTCTCCCTCTTGCTAGCCCAAAAATTCCAACAAGTAAAAACTTGTTTCCAACACCTTCAACCAAAGTTTTTCCAGTGAGTCCACCATATCTACCTATTAGCTTTATGCTATTCCGAGTATGTTTATCATGATATTTGTGTTATCTATACCTCTGAATGAAAATGCTTATGTTGTTGATTGTTATGGGAAAAGTTGGTTATAGAGCTCTCTCGAACTTGATGCACACTTTACTTTCATTGCATAAATAAAACATGACCCATTGTGATTAAAATTATGATGTTGTGGGCTTGACAAATGTCTTTGGTTGAGAGTTAGCTCATATGTGCTGTCACATGGCAAGCTTTCAACATGCACTTCATTTCATTTAGTTGATATCATGTACTTTTGTTTATGGATGCTTACCATGGGTGAAATAAATGTGGAAATGAAGTGAGTTTAAATGAGTTTGTATAAATGGTTAGAGAGACGCCTGGGCCGCTAATCTAAGCCATGCATCATTCATGGTGGAAATTTACTTACATGCTATGGTGAACCTTCTGTGATACACCTTACAATAAAAAGCTATCTAATGGTAAATAAAAAGGGTGTTGAGATTGTTCATTGTGTTTGTTTGTCTTGTCATTTTGATATGGGCTTGTTCCATATCCTGGGACAAGAGGTACCCCAGTTGACGCTCTTAATGATACTATTATTACTTACAATGATATTTAACTTGAACTTGCTTTGTTTCCCAAGATGAGTAACACATGGAGTAGGTACTTGTATTCAAGGGGCATGAGACTTTCAACCTGTACTTTGTCAAGCACACTACTCGTATTTGCTTTCACTTTAAACTTAATCATTCAAGATGCTATGATAGGGGAATGAGAGCTTGACACCAAGGATTACCATATTACAATCATTAACTTAAGTAGGAAGTTCAGAAGTTAGATGAAACTTATTCATGCTTTACCTCTACTCATATATATCTTTCCAAAGTGTCCACCTTTTATATTCAGATTTTCATCAATACTCTATGGCCATTATAGGATGTTCTTTCTTTTCATTATGCATACATGTGGTCCATAGTACTTTCTTCTATGTTACACTTTGTGAATTATCATTGAACATCCTTGCATTGAATATTTGATATCACTTCATAATCTATCTTGTACATTGCTACTCCTTTGAAGAATGAATCATTTGACTCTATGTAGCAATAACTTCATCACTTCATTCATAACATGTGCCTTACAATATTATATGATCAAGATTATGATGGTAGCATGTCACTTCAAAAATTATTTTGTTTTATCGTTTACCTACTCGAGGACGAGTAGAACTAAGCTTGGGATGCTTGATACGTCTCAAACGTATCTATAATTTTTGATGTTCCATGCATGTTTTATGTCAATTGGCACATGTTTTATATACACTTTATATCATATTATGACATTTATTGGATTAACCTACTAATAGTTGCCAAAGTGCAAAATCTTCTTGTTTTCCTATTTGTTGTGTAGGAATTATCAAAATTGGGCAAAGGAAACCTTGTTGGAGTCAAATTGGGACTTTCCTGAAATCTGTCTGAGAACTTTTTACGGAGATTGTCAGTTTGACCCTCGAAGATGGCGTCCAATGGAAATAGTTGTCACAATTTTCCATACGAAGATTTTAAGCCCGAGATCAGCCCAATCGAGTTCGGACGCGGCCTGTAGGCCCGTTTTGGTGGAACCCTAAAAGGGGGTGACGGAAATCCGAGAGTCCATATAAAGAAGGAAACCCTAGGTCGTGAAAAGCCACCAAAAGCCACGAATTTTCCTCCTCTTGGCAGCCGCCAAGGAGGGGGAGGAGCTCCTCCATTGCTGCACCATCACCAAGGAAGAAGAAGGGGGGCCAAGGGCCGCCGCCCCCGAGGGCCCCGCCGCCGCGCCGTGGCTGCTGCGGGCCGCCGCCTCCACTCGGGCTGCACCTCTTCATCAACCTCTCCATCAAGTGTGCTCACCATGACCATGTGTGAGTAGTTTTCACCGAGGCTGAGGGCTCTGCCGGTAGCTATGTGGTTCATCTCTCTCTCCCATGGTGTGATCTTTATGTGATCATGAGCTTTGTAATCTAGTTGGATCCATGGATGTTACTCTTCGTTATCTTATGAATTATGCTACTTGAGTGGTTTTATTAATGTAAACTCCGGAGTCACCTTTGTCCCATGGTGCGAAGTTGACAGTGTGCGTACCGTGTGTGACTCTTAGGCTAAAGATTACATGAATACTTATCATGAGTTATTATTTGTGTTGGATGTCTCTATGAAATTGTGGTGTTTGTCTAGTACTATTTTGGGGCGCTCTTAGTGACATTGGGGTTCCCTAGATGTGGAATGCAACTTTAAGGTGTGCTTTTATAGCCCTACGCAGTGGATTGGTGTTCGTTATCCAACAAGAGAATAGCTCAGAGTAGCATAGTGAAGAGGAAATATCTATGTATTCAATTATATTATTATTGTTGAGAGTGTCCACTAGTGAAAGTATGATCCCTAGTCCTTATTTCCAAGCATTGAAACACCGTTTGCTCTCATTTTGTCTCATGTTTGCTTGCTGCCATTTTTATTTAGATTGCAATTACCACTTATAATCATCCATATTACTTGCATTTCACTATCTCTTCGCCGAACTAGTGCACATATACATCTGACAAGTGTATTAGATGTGTTGGGGACACAAAGATTTCTTGTATCTTAATTGCAGGGTTGCTTGAGAGGGATATCTTTGACCTCTACCTCCCTGAGTTCGATAAACCTTGGGTGATTCACTTAAGGGAAACTTGCTGCTGTTCTACAAACCTCTACACTTGGAGGTCCAAAACTGTCTACAAGAATAGAAGCGTGCGTAGACATCATTATGGTGTGACAACGACAACCTTTGTTGCGGCTTCAGTTAGAATAAAGCCTAGGGTCTTACTTCCTCTTTGTTTAGGTTTTTATGTGTCGGTGGGTTTGGTTACCCTATTAAGGAACTAACCAACTAACTTAATAAAGTATCAGATTGTATCATATATTTTCTTTAACTAATATACAAGCCAAATTTAAATTAAAAATTACAACATCCTTTCTACAAGAGCCAAGACGAGTGCAGTGCATCTAAAAATAAATTGTTGTCTAAATTCCTATTAGTAAAATTAAGTACCAACCTTTGTTGTATGCATAACTGACACTCCCTTTGTTACTAAAAGTAAGTTGTATTTTGTTTTGTTAAGACAAGTTTTGGACCAACAACTTTTAAATGGATAGGTTCTCACTTTGTTGCATGTAGACAACTTACTTTCCTAGTCGACTTATTTGATCCTTTAAAACGTGGGCAACACATCAGTGTTTGTGGCGTGGTCAGCTCGGCAGATCCTATGCTTTGTCGGGGGTTTGGTTGTCTATGTTTCTCTCCGTTTTAAATAGCCGGCTATCACCCGGTATAGCCTGGCTATAGCCTTGCGAGAGGGTCCGCGCTATAGATATGGCCGAAGGCTAAAAAGATTTAAGCCGCTAATAGTCCGGCTAAATGAATTTAGTCCCAATTTAGCCCCGTAGCCGCTATATTCCTGCTTAGGGGATCCAAAAAATTTGGACCAAAATTTGTCCGGCTCAGCCCAATTCCGGGTCCAATCATGCCCTGAACTTCATTTTGCTACACACGGTTATGTAATATGCTAATATTTGGATTATGCTACTTAATGTTGTAATATGTGGACAAAAACCATGTCCAGAATGCTTATTCGTATATATTATGTGACTATGTTATCTGTGTTTTGTTGATATATACACAAACATATGCTGCCAAAATATTGTTGTTTTTTCATTTTTTTTTTACCAATACGGATATTAGGCCATAGCTGCGCTATAGCCCAACTATAGCCTTTCGTAATTCTGAAATTACCGGAAATTACCGGGGCTAAACACAATAGCCGGCTATTTTAAGCAGAGATGTTTCTAAATTCTAACCAAAATATCTTATTGCCACGAATTTGAGCTTATTGCAACAATTAATTCGTTGCGAGAAGCTATTTTCATGAGAAAATAACACCATCAGAAACTATCAGCATCATGCAAACCTATAAAAGAGTACGAAATAATAAGGAACGAATATGTGTTATCAGAGGATCAGAACGAACTTTCAAATGGGCATTTAGCTCATCTTCAGACTTATCCTAGCAGGATCGTTCAGATTATTTCATAGATACTGAACATGGATTTTTTTTCATAGTCGTAATTATCTTCAGGCTTATCGTTCACTTTTTTCATAGATAATGAGCATGCTCTCTCGCAGAAACTTGAGACCGCTAAGAATTAGTTTCTCTTCCAGAAAACCTTGGCTAGCCTAGCAGCATCCTCCACAGTCTACTCAAATCATCACAAGCGGAAACGTAGCATGGTATCTCAAAATTCGAAACTGCGCAGCCAATATACGGGGGAAGGCAACCCTCATGTCCAAAGCAAACATCAAACTATAAAACTGTAACAAAACTAAAGTGAAACTACTCGTTCGAAGTGCAGATAATTTTATAAGTTCACTCACGAGTTATACTGTAGGCGAACTCTGGTAAAGTCGGTAAACCAACTATTGTAGTTTCTTCAGGATAACCAAAGTAGTTATTTCACCACAGGTTCAACATGACAGCTGAATACACAAATAAATATATTAACATAAAATATCATAAATAAACCTCTGGGATTATTGGAAGATCGAACTTTCCAAGAAAAGTTACACATATTTCCGTCAGTCTACTATCCCTTCCCCGGCAACATACACATTTTTAACTCCTCTTCAGGACACGGAAACGTTAGAAGGCTATGAAAATGTGTGTGATCTTTCCTCACATGCATTAGCATCATCACCATTTGTAAACCTTAAACGAAAGGTACAGTAAACATAGCAAGGCTGCAGTAGTCAGCCTTGCACAAGGAGTCTAGAGTCTCAACCGCTGCTGCTTCAAGGCCCCCAATCCATGGGGGCCGGCCACCCCCTCCCCGGTGGAGGGTGGCGGCTGCTACTTCTGCCTAGGTCAGCCTAGGTCTCTTCGAGCTGCAGCTCGGGCATTTGTACTGCTTTATGCTCTCCGCCTTTGCAGGAGTTATCTTCACGCACTTGCCGTGGTACCACCTCTCGCACACATCACACCCGATCCAGAATTCCTCCGCGCTGTATATCCCGCCGCATGTCCCGCATAGGGTCTCGCTGTGGTCACCATCATCTTCATCGTAGCCTTCGTCGGCCTCCCTCGCATTATGTTCTACACGTGGTGGCGGTGGCGCCTCGCGTGCATGCTGGAAGACGGAATATATCGTATGTAAGAGAAGGGATGAGGTCAAAACAGTAAAGAATATCTATTACCTTTGCTGGCAGCTTGTTTCTAGCACTGTTGTCAATGGCACCCGATCTGTCCCTCTCCTTCAGTCTAATTTCTGAGATGACTTCATAAACGGTTGACAGATCATTCATCATGCCGAATAAACGTTTCCTGTTGGATTGCCGAGTACAGTAAGATAACATAGTAACATCATGTCAACTTACTCTTTACAACAAAAGGAAATGCTATAACAGGTAGCAGTAAATTCCCTTCTTTTGTATTTGCATTCACAGTGTCACTTAGACCATTGTCAAACGGATTCGCAATTGCATACATTATCCCGATACATTGTATTACATCTATAGTTGCATTCGGCCCAGACATAATCCAGTTTCTGTATGTGAATCCCACATAAAAAACAAAGGAGGGATCAAGCATGGGCTGCTTATGATGGCGTGGCTACTTAGATACCCATAGGATCAGGAAAATAATTCTTGCTTAAATAAAGACTCAGAACCCCACCAAGAAATTCCAAACGTAGAAAATAACGCCAAAATAATTATTAGCTTGTGTTCGTCCTCCTTCTATTCTTCAAATCCAAGCCAAAATATTCAGCCAGTTCTCAGAAATCTCAGACTATCGAAAAACTCGGAATAGATTCCTTGTGTGCCATGACAAAGGGCAGTGCTACTATGCATGATGATGCCAAATGAAGAAATACAGGCTTACTTATCATCATCGACTAGCATACAAGTCGTTTTTAGTTGATGAACTACTGATGGTTAATCATTGATCGATCTACAAAACATACAAGAATTCCAAGAATTCATATAGTCTCAAATGTCCACGGTTTAAGACAGTTTATTCACGCAAGGCATTTATTATGCAAAACAAATGACACTATATTTTGCTTTAACAAAAAGTACATCGAGTGTTTAGCCGGATATATTTTTATCAGGGAGGGAGAAAAAATATATAGTGTTTAATCCATAATTGGGTTTAAAATGTAGTCATCTAGATGTAATTCAGCATCTATCAAGGTTTAATATGATAACAAGACATACAGATTAATAGAACAGTTTACACAAATAGGAATGGTTAACTCAACAGAACACAATCAACTATTGGTCTGCAAAACTTCAGAGACATCCCTATGCAGAAGCAATAAATGTTTGCAGAACATAATTCAGATTTAATCACAATTGACAAAGCACCCAAAATGGGAAGAGCAATTTCGAGAGAAAAAGGCAGGCACTATGCCATTTAATTAACATTGGGAAAACCTACCTAATAACAACATGTGCTAAACTAACGAGAAATTACAGGATACTAAAAGCAGCTGTAATTGTTTGTCGCTCAATGATATCCCTTCAATTCAAACTCATCTTTGACCAGCGTAAGAATATACCAAACATGGAAAAAAGAAGGTAGCTAAGACAACTTGGGTAGTACAATGTCTCTGTAAGGAATATGAAATTGGAAAAGTTTCTCACAAAGGAGACAGCCAACAAAGAGACGATACTAAATTAATGAAAACTACAGTCTACACTCTACAGGCTGCCTAGAAATTCCCTTCCCCAGACCCAAAGGAGCTTTCAGCACTGGGTACGCCATTTACAGTCTACAGGTATTTGTACAGGCAATCACAAAACTCCAGATTTAAGTTCTTTCACATAGCTACGGATTTAAGAAGATTCCATACCACATTTCTTCAGATTTAAGACTGAACCGTTACATGCAACCATAATGACAAGCCCAGCCCATATGTAATCCTCTGGATCCAACTCCAGCAGGTTACAGGCTTGGTTGAATCTCTGTTATAGGAAGGTGCAAGGACAAGAGGCTAACAACTTGACCAGGTGTGTTAGTATTGTTGCATATAACGGTTCAACCTTAAATCTAGAGTTTTCCGATATAAAATCTTCTTATGCAAAATATATGTTTCAATAACTTATGCGATAGTGTGTTTTGGAAGTTTTGCAAAATTTTGCACAAGAGAAAAATACATCGCTGTGGGAAATACAAGGTAGAACCTAAAACTGAATCCAAAACTTGGCTTAACCAGGAAGATTGTTGGTTCCGTTAGAAAGGAGGCATATGTGAAGTATCACATCAACATTGACATTTTATGGCAATATTGAGTAAGAAACCCTTTTCAAAGTGGCAAACACAATTATCCGTCGTCACACAAGAAAGAACATATGATGTTAACATTGTTATTGGCTCAAGAAGAAATGTTTATTCTTTACATACAGCCTTGAAAGTTAAACATGGATGTGTTCCTCAAAATCATAATTTTATGAGCTTATATACCACACCATCCTCCATCTGGCCATGGCCAGTTAGCACAACACAGACTATGTGCAACAGCCTTATGCACAAAACCGAAACCCATGGGGATATTAGGCATCGTTGGAATTTTATATTAAAGGACTACAACATAGAAAAACAATTAGATTTGCCTCACGTCAATGAAGCTACTACTCATGAGTTTATAACCTTATAATCTTTCTCCACTTAGCTACTTTTGTATTACTAGATAGAGCATTTATACAAGAAACAACCATGATAGACTGGGTTAGATCTCCTTCTCCATGAGATCACAGACTAACCACTAATGAATACTCATTCCCCGGTATGTAATAAATCAAAAATTTAATCGAAACAAACCCACAGATCACCTTCACACGCACATAAATAACACAACAAGCAACAACTTGCCTCTATGAGCTAATAATAGAATCCTATACGGCCCGGATTTAAGAATCTTAACATGAATGCCCACAGATCCCCTTATCTATATAAGAACAACTTGACTCTATGAGCTAACTAATAATAGTTTTCAAAACTGTACGGATTTAAGAGCCTTAACATGAATGCGTAATACTAGTATACTGCAGCCCAAGCATCACTGGAATTCAAAGGAACAGAGGGGGACATGGCATCAAATCATAATCACAGCATACCTGTCGCTGCGGGTGAGGCGCGCGGCATAGTAGAATGCGACGGAGACGAGCCAGGAGTCGGAGTGGACGGCGACGAGCGCGAGCCAGTCGGTGCGCTTCATCCCGTCGCGGGCGAAGTTGATCCCGAGCGCCGGCTCGGGCAGCTCGGTGGGCACCTCCTCCGCCGGCAGCGCCACCTCCCAGGCCTCGTTGGCGTAGCCGTACAGGCACAGGTTCTCCTTATCTGCCGGGACGAAACCACATCGCGATCTGAGGGGCCAATCGAATCGGAGCTGTAGCACGGGGGGTGGGGAGAGAAGAGATCGCGACGGGAGCTCACCTGGATCGCACTGCGCGTAGAAGTCCTCGACGTCTGCGGAGCAAAGGGGGGCAGGGTTAGGGGTGGGGTCTGGGGTTTAGGGGGCGGCGGCGAGGGGCGGGGGGAGGACGGAGGCGTTACCGTTGGTGAGGGCGCGGAGGATGGCGGAGCGGCGGGCGCGGTAGTCCTTGTAGATGTCCTCGACGGTGCGGGGCGCGGAGCCGCCGCCTCCCCCGGCGCCGGCGCGGCGGTAGGAGGCGTCCATCGCGGGGGGCGGGCGAGCGGCGCCTCTTGTGATCTCCGGCGAGATGGTGAGGTGATCGCGATGCGGGGGAGAGAAGCAGGAAGACGAGTGAGGAAGGAGAGTACACGGGTGGTGACGCGGAAAGAGGGGGAGAGGTGTGAAGATTTTGCTCTCTTGCGGGTTGGTCCCTGTAAATATAGTCGGATCTCCCTGTCTTCTTTTGGAAACCATTTGTTGTCTGTACGGGTGTAAACGGACTGGATTTTGCTCAAACCGTGTTTCTTACCATTTATATTTTTCGGATTCGAAGACGGATCAGAGACTGCGTATGTGGATTCAAATGCAATTCGGTCGGTTTCAAATTCAGTCCTTCAGAAATGAAGACTGAAATATACTTGTAAAGTTTACTATACACGATAAATTCGTGTACCTGATAATTCAGGTTTGGTTTCGTTCATGATTAACCTGATTGTTGTTGTATAAGCACAAAATTTAGACGTTATTTGGTAAATAATTGGCAACATTTCAGCTACAGTTTGGACATCAATTCGGACTCGCTGCAGCCTACACTTTACTTGGCTGCGTGATTGCAAGAGAGAACTGGTTGAGAGTTGTAGTGGCTTAGGAAAGCCAGATTTGGCGCCTGTAGCGGGCTAGAAGATTATGGGAGTGCTGGACTAGACTGAGTGCTGGCAAACGTGACCGTCGAGACCTGTGGACGGCGATCATGTACCCTAATCTTTTGGTGCATATGGAAGCATCGAAACAATGTGGTGTTCAATGCCGAGTGTCCTTATGTCCAGAAGGTTACGCACATGATTAGGTCGGAGTTCGAGACCTGGAGGGCCGTTGGGCTCTTCCGCGGGGAGGGTTTTATCTTTCTCCCTTCGGCGTCGGAAGGGTTGCTGCCATGAGATTAGTTCTTTGGCGCCACCTCTTGTTGGCAGCAGATGAGTTGCTGGTGCGGCGTTGAAAATTTTGCCTCTTGAAATTCCTTTTATGATATGTGATACACTTTTTAGGATGTACTCTAGCAAAAAAAGTATAGGAACTCTCAAGGTGATGGCCTCCATTGTAATGCTCGTCTCATGATACATTTGGAAAGGGCGCAACTCAAGGGCCTTCAGCCATCAATCCTTCCAATCTCTAATCTACCTAGAAATCCTTTGCTCTCTTGCTTCTCACGTCTTTCCAGTGAAACACTGACACATGTCTATAAGGTGAAGCTCACTAATCTCTCTCCCCATGTGTGTAAGTTTTGATTTTTACCTTTTCAATACGTGGTCTGATTTTTTTTCTTGTGCATATGCTTTTATCTCTCTCATGTGGAAGAATACGTTGAAACTGAGGTTGTCTTCGCGTCTCGCGCTTATCGTTGTTAGCCCGTAGTCCCTATTTGCTGGTTTACTTTGCACCCTTCTGCCATGTGAATTTTGAGTTGGGGGGACCAAATGACCAATGCTCCTACCACATGCGGCCTCGATCTGGGTTGAGGCGGGATTACGAATTTGGTCATCGTCCTTGTGGTCGCCATTGTAAACGTCTTGCTTGCCTATATGGAGGCGGTGGCGATTTATCTAAGCGGGGGAAGTTGTCGCACAGGGGCTTGGTGAAGCAGTGGCGACACTGTGTCCTCCTGCCGATTTGGGGACGCGGTGCTCCGGCCGTGCGGTTGGAGAGAGAGAGAGCAGGTCGATCGAGGGGACCACTTGTACGAAGAGCGGTAGCACTGGAGGCAAACCGGGGCGGGCAAATTTCACATCACGTGGAAGAAAGCAAATTGCGCATGACACAATTATTGGGGATTTTGTTGCACAAAACCATAACCTCTATCTTTTGTTTTGCGCATAACACCAACAGTTGGGGTAATTATTTACACAAAATACAAACTCAGTCTTATCCTGTTCAACAGATAGTTAACAATTTGGGCCCATTTCTTGATGGTATGGATACGTTACATGTATCATCCAAATTTTTGGTCTGATATGCAAAAAAAAACTAGGTTGTCTTTTCTGTAACAAAAGCCCGTGTTATGTACAATTTCCTCTATGCATGAGATGAGAAGGGGACTGGGAAAGATAAACTTGAAAATAGTGTGCCGCCGCGTGAAAGAAAATTGTTGGAGAGACATACGTGCGTGCCTGTGTGTCCCTTGTGCGTATGTTTTGACACCTTTTATTCCTCAGGCGCTAAATGCAAAACACTAGTCTTAACTTCACAGTGGGGGGGAATGGATGTGATAAGCGGATGGGGGGGGGGGGGGGGCAACATGCACACAATTTTTTTATACCCCTATGGAATGTTGACGTTCCTACCTTCCCCTGGTCTCTTATTCTATTTTGTTAATAAAAAAAGAAGAAAGGTGGGGATTTGGAAAGGAGGCATCCGAGGCGCAGGAGTCACGCGTCGCCCTGCCGCCTGGGGGCCTTGCTCTCGCCTCCTCCTGCACGACTCTGTGCTTCGCACGCCTCTGGCTCTGCTCGCGTTCCTCTTCCCTGCTCACCTCTTGCTCTGCTCGCGTTCCTCTCTGGCTCTTCCGATCTTCCCTGCTCGCATCTGGCTCTGCTCGCGTCCATGGACAACAGCAGCTGTGCAGTCCGCAGCGCACCAGCGCCTTCCTCCATCAAGCCCTCCAACGAGCAAGGCCGGCAAAGCTAGGCAGCCCTCTTCGATTTTTACAGGCATAGATTTTGATTCCTGTATGATTGTATCCTGCATCAATTCCCCTTTCATATGTTGAAAGGGCATGTGTTGCCCATGCGTGATTTTGGTCATTAATGACAATCCTTATGGACTAATGTTTGCATTGAGATATACTTGTAGATCTTGTCCATAGGAAAAGATTGGAGTTCATGTGTTGGACTCTAAAAGATTTCATTATGACCAAGGTTTCATTCAAGAGTTTATATGAAGAATGGTCATGTGAAGAGTTGAGCTTATTGCAAGCATGGCTTGGAAAAGAAGATTGAGTGAACTTCATGTTTATCTCCAAGCCATCATCTATATCAAGATAAGAAGATGAAGTGCAAGTGGATTCAAGAAGACGGAGTTTAGCAAGGCTCTCCCATAATGGTGTATGGGGAGTATTTGGAGAAGTCTTCATCAAGCATGTGCTAGCAAGCACAATCAAGAAAGGTGTCCCAACTTGAGAGAGTCAAGATCGTCATCATCGAGCTCAAGTGGAATGCGCAAGGCAAAGGTATGATCTTGATAGGTTTTCTATTTTACCGGTCTCGTGGTGTTTGTGGGAGACCGGGTTATAGGATAGATGGCGTACTATCAAGAGGGGCTCTCAAGTGAGTAACTTGATCGCATCTTTGTGGAGAGCTTAAACCTTTGCATATTTGGCATATCATCTTTCTTGGTTCTTATTTGGCTTTTATCCATGTGAGAATTTAGAGCTTGTGTTCATCTCCATACCAAGCTCTAGTTCATCAAAAACAGATTTCATTTGGATATCTTGTGGTGTTTTTTATGTTGGAGGTTTTTCCGGTTCATCTCTTGTAGAGAGGTTAAACTCTCCTCTTGTGTTATCCTCCTCACATGATGGACTATGATGTGTATATGCATGATCTTGTTGTGCTTGTGATTATCTTCGGAGCAAGCCCAAGATCATTGAAAACAGAGTCCGGATGGAAAACTTGTTGCGTTCTCGGTGTTGGAAATATTATCGGTCCTCCTCGAGATAAGGTCCACACCTCCCATGTGTGATATCTCCTCTATATTTGTGACCCTTAATATTATCGCAAAAGTTATCGCAGTTCTGGTTTCGGGCTGAAATCCTGCCAGCGGTAGTACCGTCGGAACGGGCGGTAGTACCGCTGGCCCTGGGCTGGGAAGCCTCAGCGGCAGTACCGCTCCCAGTACCGCCGATACACGTCTTCGGATGCAATGTGCGGTACTGGCAGCGACACTGCTGGCGGTAGTACCGCCCCTTCGGGCGGTAGTACCGTTGGGTCCTCTTTGCCAATTGTCAGGCGGCAGTACCGCTCGCGGTACCGCCGATGGAGGTTCGGAAGACCATGTGCGGTACTACCGGCGCTTTGGGCGGTAGTACCGCTCATGAAGTTTCAAGGCACAGTCAGCGCACTGTTTTGACCGCGGCACAGAAGGCACCAGCGGTAGTACCGCCCGGCGGAGCGGTACTACCGCTGGCTCAGGAAAAAGGCTCCAACGGCCAGATTTTGGGAGGGTTATGTAATGCCCTCCACCTACCTCTTGCTTTCCAGCTTTTCCAAGCATGTTTTTACCTCTTCTCTCTCCTCCATTGTTGACCTTGGAAAGCTTGCCCCTCTCCCAATTCCTCCCATGATTCTTGCATATCTTTGAGGAATTTGAGAGAGGAGATCTAGATCTACAATCCCACCAATCCATTCCTCCTCTAAGTGAGGGGAACCTAGTAGATCTTGATCTTGAAGTTCCATTTGTTGTGTTCTTCGTTGTTCTTCCTCTCTTCTCCCCCCATAAACATTAGTTGCTTGTGGTGGGATTTGAGAGTGAAGGATTTGAGCACTTGTGCTCTTGCCATTTGCATTTGGTGCATCGGTGTGCTCTCCACGACGTTTCGTGGAAGTTGAAAGCTTGTGAACTTGTTACTCTTGGGTCCTTGGACCCTAGACGCCCGTGTGGTGGTTGGACCGTTGTGTGGTCACTTGTAGCTGTTCGGGAGCCCCCAATCCCGTTGTGGTTGTGCCCCGGATCGTTGTTGAAAGGCTCCGGATTTCCGCCTCGAAGGATTCCGATAGTGGAAGGTGAACCAAACCTTTGTGGTGCGGTTCATCGGAGAAGAAGGTGAAACCTTTGTGGTTGTTGAACCATTGTGTTGGTTCACACCTCTCTAACGAGACGTACTCCCTTAAACAAGGAGGAACTCGGGAATACATCCTCGTCTCTGCGTGTCTCGGTTATTTCTATACCCGAGCTTTTTACTTATGCACTTTACATTGTGATAGCCTTCGTGCTTGAAGTACTCTATATTGCTATCTCCTTGTTGCTTGTCTTGCTTAGCATAAGTTGTTGGTGCACATAGGTGAGCCTAGTTTATTTAGGTTGTTGGCTTGTTAATTTAAACACATAGTTTTATTCCGCAATTATCAAGCCTAAACCGGAAAAGTTTTAATCGCCTATTCACCCCCCCCCCATCTAGGCGACATCCTTGTCCTTTCATATGTGCCATTTGATTTTGATTTGTCACTTTGTCTTATTAATTTCTCAAATAGTGTAAATTATATTAGTCATAGCTGATTGACAAGGTATACATCTCGGGTACCCTACCGTAAGGGTACCTGGTGCACGTGACGACTAAGGCCCAATAGCGAAGAGCCTACTCGAAGCCCAAGACAAGAGGCCCAAGAAGATGGAGTACCCTCCAAGATTAGACATAGGCATAGTCGGTTTAGACTTTCCTTACGTGTAAACTAGGTCGGTTATGAACTCCCGAGATCCAGCCTATTTAAAGGCTAGGAGGGGTGCTGATCTAGGGACAAGCCATACTCGAACCACCAAAAGCCCTAGCGAGATCGACATCTCGCCAGAGCTCCCTTGTAATCGCATAATCCACACAATCAATACCAGACAAGCAGGAAGTAGGGTCTTTACCTCCACCCGAGGGGCCTAAACCTGGGTAAATCTTTGCCTCTGCTTGTCAGCCGACGAAACAACCAGTACTACCCCGTTCTCTCCCCATAATCTCAACCCTAGGTCCTTAACCATGGGATTTGATGAGTGTACCCCTCGTCAATTGGCGCCGTCTGTGGGAAAGAATAGTGCTGGACTCACGGTTTCTTCGGTTCCATCGGAAAACGGTGACTCGCCGATCAGATCTACAAACGGCAACTCGCCGGTTGCATCGACAAACCAGAACTCGCCGGCTCAGGCGGCACACGACAACTCGCTGACTCACTCGACAAACGGCAACACGCCAGCTTCACCCGCAAAAAGCGCATCGGATCCTCTGATGGATTTCGAGCCACACTCGCCAGAATTCCAGGAGGCTTTCTCCGATCTCGAGTCAGGTTTGGTTTAACCGTTGGTTCGTTCAATTTTTTCGTCAACAAGCTTGGTGTGCAGGACTTGACGGATCCACGCCAACTCGCGACTGATGACCCACAAGTATAGGGGGTGTATCGTAGTACTTTCGATAAATAAGAGTGTCGAACCCAACGAGGAGCAGAAGGTGCTGACAAGGAGTTTCGGTAAAGGTTTCACTGTAAATGCTAGCAGACAAGTTTTTAGGGGTTTTTGATATAGCAGGTAAATAAAATGCGAGTAAGTAAAAGACAGTAATAATAATTGCAGCGAGTGGCCCAATCCTTTTTAGAGCAAAGGACAAGCCGGTTGGTTTACTTATGATGACAAAATGTTCTTGAGGACACACGGGATTCTAGTCAAGTGCTTTCGCTTCACATAGTTGATTAATCTTCATTGTTTTGATAAGTGTTGTGTGGGTGAACCTATGCTAATGCACCGCCCTTACTTGGACTAATACATACTTGTGATTATACCTCTTGCAAGCATCCGCAGTTACAAGAAAGTAATTAAGATAAATCTAACCACAGCCTTAAACTCTGAGATCCTACGCTCCCTTGTGCACCGGTATACTAACGGGGGTTTAGGTTTCTGTCACTCCGGCAACCCCACAATTAGCAACCAAATACACAATGCATTCCTCTAGGCCCATAAAGGTGAAGTGTCATGTAGTCGACGTTCACACGACACCACTAGAAGAATAGCACCACAACTTAAATATCAAACCATTAAATATTACTCAACATAATTCCACTACTAACAGCGTGACTTCTCCCATGTCCTCAAGAACTAATCAAACTACTCACGAGACATCATATGGATCATGATCAGAGGTGATATAATGATGGATAACGATCTGAACATATACTTTAATTCACCGATAAAACTCAATAGCATCAACCACAAGGAGTAATTAACACCGGGAGAGTTTCCCCTATGAACTAAACAAAGTATAGCCCTAGATGTTACAGCGGAACGAGATGGTGCAGCGGTGATGGTGGTGATGGCGGTGGAGATGATGATGATGATGATCCCGATGAAGTCCAGCGCGATGACGATGAGGATGGCGATGATCTCCCCCCTCCGGGAGGAATTTCCCCAGATTTCTCCCTGCCGGAGAGCTTTTTCTCTCTCTGTTGTTTCCGCCTCGTGGAGGCGGCGGAATATTTTCTCACGCTCCCCGTGTCTTAGGGTTTCTGGGGGATGAAGTACGCGAAGGGGGAGCGCCTGAGGTGGGCCAGGGGCACCACACCTGGCCAGGGCGCGGCCAAGGTGGGCCCGCGCCCAGGGGTGGTGTGGGCCCCTCCTGGCCCATCTCAGCCTCCCCTTTTGGCTTAGTCCATCTTCTGATAAAATAGGAACATCTGTCTTCTCGGAAATTTTTAGTGCTCCAGAAATATAGTGCCTTGACGTGCTTTTTCCAGCTGAAATCTGACTCCGGCAGTTAATTATCCAATGATCATCAAACATGCAAAATAAGACAAAATAACATAAGTAACTCTCTTAATATGAAATATATCATTGAATAACAGTAAATTATGCTATAAAATAGTGATGCAAAATGGACGTATCAACCCCCCCAAGCTTAGACCTCGCTTGTCCCCAAGCGAAAGCTGAGCTCAGTAAACTAGAACAAAAGTTTATGGAGTGAAGCGTCGATAATAAAGAATACGGACAAGAAGCATCAGTAATTACTAAACAACACACTCATTTTAAACAGCAACTACTCTTCATATAACCTAACTTGAACATGAGTAGTGAAACAACCACAATAAAAATACACGAAGGAAATTATAGATTAGTAATGGCACACTTCATTCTTGGTCATAGAACAATAAGCAATCAATACTTATCTTTCGAAAGGAGTCTTTATATTAGAGCTTATATTGCAGAACTTCCACACTCAATTATCACACCTTCTTTACAGTCATTGATAACTTGCAAAGCTATATTCTTAGAGGCAAAAGTCTTTGTGCTAAGACAAGAAGGATAAAGACATGATTGACAATATTAATGATATATATGGTTGAATCACAACAACTCAAATGCTTGCTCAAGGAAGAAGGAAATAGGTGTACTGACTCAACATGAAAAGTAAAAGAAAGGCCCTTCGCAGAGGGAAGCAGGGATTAAGTCATGTGCTAGAGCTTTTAAGTTTTTGAAATCATATAGAGAGCAAAAATTAAGTTTTGAGAGGTGTTTGTTAATTGTCAACGAATGGTAGCGGTGAAAACAGTATTCTCCCTGTCAAACAGACTTTTAAGAGCGGCTCCCATGAAGGACGTTATTTCTACCAGCAAGGCAGATCATCCCTCTTTCTCTTTGGTTTACACACGCAGATATTTCACTGTTTGTCATTGCTTACTGATAATCAGGGCAAAAGTGTGAAGAGAATTAATGGTTAAAGTTGTAATTAATTGGGACTGGGCATCCCGTTGCCAGCTCTTTTTGCAAATTGGATAAGCGGATGTATATGCCACTAGTCCAGGTGTAAAGTCTGTTTGACAAGTAGAATAAAGGATAACCACACTACTTCCTCATGAGCTAGTAAACATTGACACAAAAGGGAATAATAATTTTGAATAATTTAAAGGTAGCACATGAAAAATTTACTTGGAGTGGCAAAGAAATACCACATATAGGTAGTTATGGTGGACACAAATGGCATGGGTTTGGCTCAAGGATTTGGATGCACGAGAAGCATTCCCTCTCAGTACGGTGGTTAAGGCTAGCAAGGTCATGTGCAAGCATAAAAGTTGGGGGATACACACAAATATATATGTAATAGAAGCAACCATGCTATCTTCCCTGTAAGCACAAATGTTTTAACTCAAAGAATACTAATCTTATTGGCTAGCAAGAAAGAAAGATAAAGGGATAATATTTTTGCATGTAATTCCCTCCTTCTACTTAAGTTTTCATGGTATTGTTGCTAATGACCAATACTAAGTTTGCCACAACTAATATAATTTACTTAATGTACCCAAAAGTGGCGTCAATACAATGGCAAGATCAGCACATAAAGAAGATTGCAGGCTAAAATAAAATGTACCGAAAGTAAAGGTGGAACTTCTCATTAATATTCTGAACAAAGACACACTCAAACCAACGGATACATGGATAACTAAAGGATTGACACTCCACATCGCAAACCATCTTATAAGATAACTTCTCTACTCATGATATGACCACGAAATTATAAAAACGAAAGGATAAAGATGATACTGGGCACTCCCCCAAGCTTGGAACAAGCCAAGGGAGTGCCATTACCCCTTGACGATTTAGGCTTGATCTCTTGGTGGTGAAGAAGACTCCTCGTCATCAAATTTCCAAGGCAGAGGCTCCCCATCAACGAAAGAGGATTTGGTTTCCAAGAACCTGAAACTAGCAGCTGAGCTTATGCGTTTGAACCTAGCTTCATACTCACAGTTTTGGTTTTGAAGATCGTAAATTTGCCCTTGTAACTTGGATGTAGTTTTACTAAGTGCGAAGATGTTATCCCACAGCTTATCAGTCTCCTTCTTGTGTTCATCAATAAGCTCATTAATGATCTTGTGGTTGATCTCCACTCCGCGCTCTATCATCTTCTGGTACCGGAAAACTTCATGCTCTACTTCTTCTAGCCTAGCCTTCATGTCCCCTTCAACCTTGGGTCCCTTGACATCTTCTCGAACAAGGACTCCATCCACAAGCCGCATCTCTTGAGGGTGCTGCTTTAGCTCATTGATGTATGGGTTGACGACGTTCTTGAAGAAGGTATCCTTCGGAGCCCCGGATGAAGACATCTTCTAATCTGGAGCTAAACCTGGCAGAAACAGCTCGAAAACAAAACTCGACGAAAACACGATATACGGACCTCGGGAGATCCGGGTGATTATATAGCAAAAAGTTTTACGACAAAAGGAAGGTACAGGACGAAACGGGGTCGGAGACGGGCTCCGAGGAGCCCACACGCACCCACGGCGCGGCCAGGGTGGGGCCCGCGCCCAGGGGTGGTGTGGTGCCCTCGGGCACCGTTTCCTACCCTTTTCCGACTCATAATTTTCCATATTATGTAAAAACAACAAATATTTAGTTGAAAGTAAATCGCGAACTTTTTCTTACCGAAACTGTTACCTATTCCAAATCAGCTTTGCAGTTGTCTGAATTTGACTTTTTATAAAATCCTCTGGAGTTACCACTTTGATAAATCAACATCTTCATTATAAGAATCTCCAGAAATGTAATGCTTGAGTCTTTGACCATTAACCACTTGTGGTCTGTCCCCATCTAGTGAATTGATTTTAATCGCACCTGAGCGATAGACCTCCTCAATGATATAAGGTCCTTCCCATTTTGAAAGTAATTTTCCTGCAAAAAATCTGAGACGAGACCTATACAATAAAACTTTTTCACCTACGTTAAATTCTCTCTTAAGAATTCTTCTATCATGCCATTGCTTAACTTTCTCTTTAAAGAGCCTAGCATTTTCATAAGCTGCATTTCTCCATTCATCTAAAGAATTCAAATTAAGCAATCTCTTTTTACCGGCAAGTTTAAAATCTCTATTAAGTTCTTTCACCGCCCAATAGGCTTTATGTTCTAATTCTAAGGCAAATGACAAGCTTTTCCATAAACCATTTTGTAAGGAGACATTCCCATAGGATTTTTATAAGCAGTTCTATAAGCCCACAAAGCATCGTTAAGCTTTTTAGACCAATTTTTTCTAGATTTATTAACAGTCTTTTGCAAAATAGACTTAATCTCTCTATTTGATAATTCTACTTGACCACTTGTTTGGGATGATATGGTGAAGCAATTCTATGATTAACATCATACTTAGCTAGAGTTTTTCTAAAAGCACCATGAATAAAATGAGAACCACCATCAGTCATGAGATATCTAGGCACACCAAACCTAGGAAGATAATATCTTTAAGCATTTTTAATGATGTCTCACCATCAGCACTAGAAGTTGGTATAGCTTCTACCCATTTAGTAACATAATCAACAGCAACAAGTATATGAGTATAACCATTTGAGGAGGAAAAGGACCCATAAAGTCAAATCCCCAACAGTCGAAAGGTTCAATAACAAGAGAATAATTCATAGGCATTTCATTACGTCTACTAATGTTACCTACTCTTTGACATTCATCACATGATAAAACAAATTTTCTAGCATCTCTAAAAAGGGTAGGCCAATAAAAACCTGATTGTAGAACCTTTTGCGCAGTTCTATCTCCAGCGTGATGTCCTCCATAAGCACTTCCATGGCATTTGCTCAATATTTCTTTCTGTTCATACTCAGGAACACATCTTCGCATAATGCCATCTACTCCTTCTTTATACAAATGTGGGTCATCCCAAAAATAATGCCTCAAATCATAAAAGAACTTTCTTCTTTGCTGAGCTGTAAAGGTCGGAGGCAAATACTTGGCAACAATAAAATTAGCATAATCAGCATACCAAGGACTTTCGCGTGAGCTTACCTTTATCGCAGCCAATTGTTCATTTGGAAAACTATCATTAACAGGTATAGGATCATCTGAAATGTTTTCTAATCTAGACAAATTATCAGCAACAGGATTTTCAGCACCTTTCCTATCTACAATATGTAAATCAAATTCTTGCAGTAAAGTACCCATCTTATGAGCCTAGGCTTAGCATCTTTCTTTTCCATAAGGTATCTAATAGCAGCATGATCAGTGTGAATAGTAACTTTTGAATCAACAATATAAGGTCTAAATTTATCACAAGCAAAAACAACTGCTAAAAATTCCTTTTCAGTAGTAGCATAATTCTTTTGAGCGGCATCAAGTGTTTTACTAGCATAATGAATAACATTTAACTTCTTGTCTACCCGCTGTCCAAGAACAGCTCCTACAGCAAAATCACTAGCATCACACATTATTTCAAAAGGTAAAGTCCAATCAGGAGGTTGAACAACAGGAGCTGTGATTAAAGCCTTTTTTAGAGTTTCAAAAGCTTCCTTGCAATCATCATCAAAAACAAAAGGTACATCTTTTTGAAGAAGATTAGTGAGGGGTTTTGAAATTTTAGAGAAATCTTTAATAAACCTCCTATAAAAACCGGCATGACCAGAATACTACGGATACCTTTCACATCCCTTGGACAGGGCATTTTCTCGATTGCTTCAACTTTAGCTCTGTCCACTTCAATACCTCTTTCAGAAATTTTGTGCCCTAGGACAATTCCTTCATTAACCATGAAATGACATTTCTCCCAATTAAGAACAAGATTAGTCTCCTCACATCTCTGCAAAACTTTATCAAGATTGTGCAAGCAATTATCAAAGGAAGTTCCGTAGACGGAAAAATCGTCCATGAATACTTCCACAATTTCTTCACAAAAACCATGAAAAATAGCAGACATGCATCTTTGGAACGTAGCAGGAGCATTACACAAACCAAAAGGCATACGTCTATAAGCCATAAGGACAAGTAAAAGTAGTTTTCTCTTGATCTTGTGCTTTAACAGCAATTTGTGAGAATCCAGAATAACCATCAAGGAAACAAAAATGGTTTTCTTAGACAACCTTTCTAACATTTGATCAATAAAAGGCAAAGGATAATGATCTTTCTTAGTTACTTTATTGACCTTTCTAAAATCAATGCACATCCTATACCCAACTACTACTCTTTGAGGAATAAGTTCATCATTTTCATTTGGTACAACAGTAACTCCTCCTTTCTTAGGGACACAATGCACAGGACTTACCCATCTACTATCAGCAATAGGATAAATTATACCAGCATCAAGAAGTTTTAATACCTCATTTCTTACCACTTCTTTCATTTAGGGATCAAGCGACGCTGATGCTCAACAACAGGTTTTGCATCGGGTTCAATGTTGATGGCATGTTGACATATAGTAGGAGAAATCCCCTTTAAATCATCCAAAGTGTATCCCATAGCTCCTCGATGTTTCTTTAGTACTTCTAATAACCTTGCTTCTTCATTACCTGAAAGTTTAGAACTAATAATAACAGGATATACTTTCCTTTCATCAAGATAAACATACTTAAGATTATCAGGTAACGGTTTTAAATCGAAGACAGGATCTTCCTTAGGAGGCGCTGAGGTACCCAAATCTTCCACAGGCAAATTATGCTTAAGTATTGGTGGTTGACGAAGAAAGGCATTGTCAATCTCATTCCTCTCCTCCATAAATACTTCACTTTCGTGTTCCTCCATGAATTGCTGCAAGGCATTGTTAGGAGCAACAGCAATAGAAGCAAGTTGTTCATTTTCGAGTCTCATTAGGCAATTCAGTTTCATAAAGTTGTTTACCAAACTTAGAGAAATTAAACTCATAAGATTCTCCATTAAATTTAGTGTAAATTTTCTCTTTCTTACAATCTATAATGCACCACATGTATTCAAGAAAGGCCTACCAAAAATAATGGGACAAGCTTTACTAGCAACAGAACCAAGTACTAGAAAATCAGCAGGGTATTTAGTCTTACCACATAAAACTTCAACATCTCTCACAATACCAATTGGAGAGATAGTTTCTCTATTAGCAAGCTGAATAACCACATCAATCTCCTCAAGTTCGCAAGGACCAATTTCATGCATAATTTCTTTATAAAGATCAAAAGGAATAGCACTAGAACTTGCACCAATATCACATAAACCATAATAGCAATGTTCTCCTATTTTGACTGAAAGCACAGGAACACTTGTTTTCCTAGCTCTACTGGGATGTGAAACAATATTAGAGGCATCTTCACAAAAGATAATATGTCCTCCTTCTACATTTTCAGTTACCAAATCCTTTACTATTGCTATTGTGGGTTCAACCGCTATTTGTTCAGCAGGTTCTAAAGCTTTCTTTGCACTTTTATTAACCACACTAGCTATGATAGAATGTTCCCTAATTTTAACAGGAAAAGGTGGTTTCTCAATATAAGGTTCTGGCAAGATACGATCAACTGTATGAACTTCAATGTTTTTAATATTGGCAGAATTAGTATTATCTTTGTAAGGCAAATGATACTTATTGCAACTTTCTTTAGGAACATCAAGATAAGAGGCAAAAGCCTTGTAACAGTTTGCAATAACTTGAGAATCAAGACCATACATATCATAGAGATTACGAAAATTATCAGTATTCATAAAAGTTTTAATGCATTCGTAATCATACTTTATACCTGATTCTCTACCTTTGTCGTTCTCCCATCCTTCAGTATTTTCCTCAATCCGATCAAGAAGGTCCCATTTAACTTCCTCTTTATTACGCGTAAATGATCCAGCACAAGAGGTATCCAATAGAGTTTTATCTTGAAGAGAAAGCCTTGCATAGAAGTTATCAATAACATTACCAGGAAGCTCATGAATGGGGCATTTGAGCATTAATGATTTCAATCTCCCCCACGCTTGGGCAATACTTTCTCCATCATGAGGCCAAAAATTATATATATGATTCCGATCTTGATGAATTTCACTAGGAGGATAAAATTTAGAATAAAAGAGAGGCACAATCTCCTCCCAGCCAATAGAACGCCCATTTTTCAGCATCCTATACCATTTTGCAGCTTTACCAGTCAACGATATAGAAACAATTTCTTCTTGACCTCTTCCATTGAAATACCTGCACACTTGAACAACTCGCATAATTCATGAATAAATAGCAAATGATCCCCAGGAGGGACAGTTCCATCTCCTGCATAGCGGTTATTCGTAACTCGTTCAACAATTTTCATAGGTATTTTAAATTAGCAACCAAATACACAATGCATTCCTCTAGGCCCATAAAGATGAAGTGTCATGTAGTCGACGTTCACACGACACCACTAGAAGAATAGCACCACAACCTAAATATCAAACCATTAAATATTACTCAACATAATTCCACTACTAATAGCGTGACTTCTCCCATGTCCTCAAGAACTAATCGAACTACTCACGAGACATCATATGGATCATGATCAGAGGTGATATAATGATGGATAGCGATCTGAACATATACTTTAATTCACCGATAAAACTCAATAGCATCAACCACAAGGAGTAATTAACACCGGGAGAGTTTCCCCTATGAACTAAACAAAATATAGCCCTGGATGTTACAGCGGAGCGAGATGGTGTAGCGGTGATGGTGGTGATGGCGGTGGAGATGATGATGATGATGATCCTGATGAAGTCCAGCGCGATGACGATGAGGATGGCGATGATCTCCCCCCTCCGAGAGGGAATTTCCCCGACAGATTTCTCCCTGCCGGAGAGCTTTTTCTCTCTGTTGTTTCCGCCTCGTGGAGCGGCAGAATATTTTCTCTGGCTCTCCCCGTGTCTTAGGGTTTCTGCGGGATGAAGTACGCGAAGGGGGAGCGCCTGAGGTGGGCCAGGGGCACCACACCTGGCCAGGGCGCGGTCAAGGTGGGGCCCGCGCCCAGGGGTGGTGTGGGCCCCTCCTGGCCCATCTCAGCCTCCACTTTTGGCTGCCTCCATCTTCTGATAAAATAGGAACATCTGTATTGTTCACGAGATTTTCAGAGCTCCAGAAATATAGTGTCTTGACGGTGCTTTTTCTAGCTGAAATCTGACTCCGGCAGTTAATTTTCCAATATTCATCAAACATGCAAAACAAGACAAAATAACATAAGTAACACATCTTAATATGAAATATATCATTGAATAACAGTAAATTATGCTATAAAATAGTGATGCAAAATGGACGTATCAGCGACTTCCGCACCCGAGGCTACATCGGTTGCGGCTCCTTCGACTGCGGATCCCTCAACTGCGTCCATACCATCGTCGATCCTCCAAGCTTGCTCGTCTGCAACAACCATGTCCACACGAGAGATGCGCGAGCTCATTGAAGAACTCCAGGGCGAGGAGCCGAATCAGCATACCGCACAAATGATCCCGAGCTCGATCTCCCACTCGATGATAGTTTCGACTGCGGGATCTCCCTCAGCGACTTTGACGAACCTGAAACTCATATCGACAACCACGTCGACTCCGAGATCTGCACCAACAACAACAACCTCGACTTCGAGATTCATAACAACTTCGATGACGTCGAGATGAGCATAGGAGATGAAGGCATCGACAACGAGATCCGTCCAGACGGACCACTCGATGGAATATCGACTCCGACATGAGCCTTGATGACGACGTCGAGTCCATGGTGGGACTCGAAGACACATACACATACCCTCGGGTGATACCCCAACAAGTCTACGTCGCCTTCGCCGTAGAATCATCTGATGCTGCGGCCAGTCGCAGGCCTACATAGTTCCCGTGCACGGTCACTATGCCGGACAGAGTCACAAACCTCACAATCACAACTGAGATGGCAGCAAAAGCAGATAAAGTTATTAAGGAGTGCACAATGATGCCAGCAGACGCAACACGGGAGGAGATGCTGACCTTCCAATACTTCAACTGGCAGGAATCACTTCGACTGAAGAAAGTAAGAGCAACACTCGAAGAACGCAAAAAGCAAGCTAGCTTGTCGAGTGCGCGCAGAAGACAGCTCTCCCTGAGCTCCACCGGGCGAGCAGACACAAGACCTAGATCAAGGCTGTCACACCTCTCGCCAGACAAAAGGGCAGCACTCACCCGCAACTTAGGCAACTCCTTCATGACATACGACGAAGAGGGAGTGCCAGTACCCAAAACAGTTGCGGGTGCTCTCTTTACCGCTGCAGCATATCTAGAGGCAATCAAACCTCCAACTGATGACCCCAATGCAAAACTACATCGCCAACAGATCAAATCACTCGCCTTAGCAGCGAAGGCCATACGCCAAATTCCAAAAACTCTAGGGGGAGTCGAGACCGTGCCATGGTTGACACGCGTCGTGAAGAGCACAATCACAGTGGTTGCCACCACCACTCGAAGGAAAGAAGCGGCTCGCGCAGGCGCAGGTCCAGGAGCAGATCACGCAGATCTTACAGTAGCGACTCATATTCTGATCGAGAGCCTGAGCCACCTGTGCTTCACTCGACGCGTCCGCGAGACACGGATGCCCAAAGGGTTCAAACTTACATCTGAACAGCCCAAGTACACGGGTCGACAGGAACCTTCGGGGTGGCTGGAAGACTACAGGCTGGCTGTCGCATGCCAGCGAGGCACAAACACCACAGCCATGCAATACATACGACTCATGCTCGAAGGTACAACCCGCGATTGGCTCAAAGCCCTACCTCCATCAACATATGACTCGTAGGATCACTTCCGCACTGATTTCATCAAAAACTTCGAGCCTCTATGTGAGCACCCAAAAATGTTCGAGGAGCTGCGAGCCTGCGTTCAACGTTCAGACGAAATGTTAAGGTCATACATCAGACGATGGACTGAGATACGTAACTCAGTCGGAATAATTTCAGAAGATATGGCCATGGACGCTTTCATAATGGGACTCGCCAGGCGGGACCTCAAAGAAGCACTTGGTCGCAAAAAGCCAACCTCTGTGGCTAACCTCTTAATGACCGCGACTGAGTGGGAAGACGGAGAAGACATGGCGCGCACCACACGCGGGTCTTCACCCCGTGACAATCATGAAAGCGGCAGTCGAAGCCGCAGAGACTCGTACAGAGACGAACAAAGGCGCAAACGTTCAAAACGTCACTACGAGGATGACAGACCCGAATTCATGGCGGCTGGGTTCTCCACACCCCGCAACGACCAAGACAGAAGCGACCGGCGGTCAGAAGATCGGCGGGACAGTCGAGATGATCGACGGACAGTCGAGACCGCGGCCAACGCAGCGACAGCTACAAGAGGAAAGATTGGCGCAAGTCACGACCTGGAGCACAATCCGAGCGCTCATTCGAGGAAAAGATGGATGCTGATTGCAGATTCCACCTGTACAAGGGGGAAGACGGAAAACTGTGCTCCAATCACTCGATGAGAAACTGCAGGGAGTTCGACCAAATGGTGACTGATTACGTAAATCTCAGAAAGGCAGCAGCCACACATGCAACTGCACCCGTGCCGCAGCCAAACAATGTGCCTGTTCTGATGGCACCACCTCCACCACCACAACCTGCCCCAGGCGGAAATCTCGGGGGTGCCATACAGCCCGTACCTCAGGTGGACGAACCACAGTACCCTCCGCCCCAAGGGCAGATGTACATGATACAGAAAGGTCGACCTTCCAACAGGGAGCAAAAACTTCGCACTCGACAAGTAAACATGGCGGTCATGTCGCCTCCCGCTGTAACTGAATTCTTGAAGGGTTATGAAACCGCAATAAGCTTCAGCAGAGAGGACCACCCTCTGCCGGTTGTTCGTCCGGGCACTCTGCTCTGGTACTCGACGCGCAAATTGGAGGCTACGCCATGTCCAAGGTATTTATGGATGGTGGCAGCGGCATAAACATCATCTTCGCAGATACGCTCCGCGAAATGAACAGGTCAGTCGAAAACTTGCCAAGATCTTCAAATACCTTTCACGGTATCGTCCCAGGCAAAGCAATAAGCCCAGAAAGTACCATACAACTCGACGTAACGTTCGGGACAAGAACCACTTCGGGATAGAATCAATTGAGTTCGAAGTTGTCGACTGGAAGTCACAATACCATGCTATACTTGGACGCCCGACGTTCGCTCGATTCATGGCGGTGCCACACTATGCATACCTCCAGTTAAAGATGCCTGGACCAAAAGGAGTAATTACAGTCAAAGGAAACTTTCAAAAGTCTGACTCTTGCGACCGAGAGTTTAGCAAAATCTCTGAGATGTTTGGCATGGAAGCAACACTCGTCGATCTAGCGGTCTCCAACGATCGAACACTTATGCCGAGCACAAAAAGGTGGCAGTCGACAGAGCATTCAATGCCACCAATGACACAAGATCGCATCAGGTGCACCCGACTGACCCGACCAAGACAGTCAATGTCTCGTCGAGTCTGCCTATCGCATAGGAAAGCGCGCTCGTCGAATTCCTCCGTGAGAACTGGGATATATTTGCATGGTGTCCAGCCGACATGCCAGGTATTCCCAGGGAATTCGCCGAGCACTCTCTCCAATTATTTCCAGATGCTAAACCAGTCAAGCAAACAATGCGCCGCATATCCGGCCCAAAAAGAACCGCAGTCGAAGCCGAAGTCGACAGGCTACTCGCAGCAGGTTTCATCAGAGAGATCAAGAAATCACAATGGGTGGCCAACCCCGTACTCGTAGAGAAGAAGCACACAGATATCCTTCGGATGTGCGTAGATTTACAGCACTCAATAAATGTGTCCAAAGGATCACTTTCCACTACCTCGAATCGACCAGATCGTCGACTCCACCGCCGGGTGCGCTCGCTTGTCCTTCCTGGATGCTTACTCGGGTTACCACCAGATAAGGATGAAGGAAGAGGATGAAGAGAAAACGGCGTTCATAACCCCACTCGGGGTCTACTGCTACACCACAATGCCTTTCGGGCTCAAGAACGCAGGCGCAACCTACCAGCGCATGATGCAAGACTGCCTCAAGAAGCAAATTGGGCGAAACGTCCAGGTCTATGTGATGACATCGTCATCACAACAAGGAAAAAACACACTACTCGATGATTTGCGAGAGACATTCGCAAACCTCAAACGCTTCCACATCAAGCTCAACCCGAAGAAGTGCACGTTCGGCGTGCCAGCCGGGCAACTCCTCGGGTATCTAGTCTCAGCTCGAGGAATCGAGGCAGACCCGGAGAAAATACAGGCCATCTTGACGATGCAAAGGCCTTCAAAGCTCCATGACGTGCAAAAGTTCGGGTCGAGTAGCAGCACTCAGTCGATTCATCAGCAAGCTGGGAAAAAGCACTCCCGTTCTATCGACTGATGAAGAAAGCAGACAAATTCGAGTGGACGCAAAGCCGAAGCAGCCTTCACGGACCTCAAGCGAGTCCTCACAAGCCCTCCAATCCTCGTCGCACCAAGGGAACGCGAGCCACTGTACCTATATGTCTCTGCAACTAACAGGGTGGTGAGCACCGTACTGGTAGTCGAACGAAGGGAGGAGGGACACACCCAAAGCATACAACGTCCAGTCTATTACTTGAGTGAAGTGCTCTCCATATCAAAGCAGCGGTACCCGCACTATCAAAAGCTGGCCTACGCCGTGTTCATGTCCTCAAGGAAGCTGACGCATTACTTCTCCGAGCACCCGATCACTGTAATCAGCACCTCAGGGATCGGGGACATCCTCACAAACCCCAACGCAACTGGGCGAGTCGCAAAATGGCTCATCGAGCTAGCACCACGAGACATCAAGTATGATTACCCGAAGGCCATCAAAGCACAAGTTTACCTGACTTCCACACCGAGTGGATCGAAGCTCAGCTGCCAGGAGCGCCAGATGTGTCCAACTCATGGACTATGTACTTTGACGGCTCGAAGAAAAACGAAGGCGCAGGCGCGGTGTCATCCTCATATCACCAAAAGGCGACAAGCTTTGCTATATCCTACAGCTGTCTACCAGCAAGATCTACGCAACTATCACAGCCGTCGACTGCGTACCAGGTCCTTCGAGGTTGGCGATTTGGTACTTCGACTGAACGAAAAGAAGGTGCATAAACTTGCGTCTCCATGGGAAGGACCCTTCATCATCACCGAGGTCATTGGAGGTGGAGCATACAGACTAAAGCACGCGAAGACAGGCGAACTCTCGCATAATCCTTGGAACGTTGCGTAGCTGCACCGTTTCTATGCTTAGATTGCTCAGTCGCATAATGTAATAGGCGCATATGTTGGATGGCTGCAGGTTTCAGATGCGCTCTTTTCCTTACCAGGGTACCTAAGGGGACTGGAAGATTTTTAATGAGGCGGCCTGCAGCCTAACATTCATAAATGGAATATAGTCAATAAATTCCTCATATTTCTCCTTGTTTACTAGTCGCACAACCTTAGCCTCGCCTGAGTACTCGGGGGCTGCGCTACTTCAAAACGTGAGCTCTCGCTCCTTCAAACATAATACCCAGGCGAACTCGAATAATCGGGGGCTGGGTCGTACAAAATCATACATAAACCAAAAATTTGCTCAATAACATGAGTTGAAGCTTCAAACATCGTAAAAATTCACAGCCTCACTCGAGCACTCGGGGCTGTATAATGCATGTTCTATACAAAGTGTTTTTCATAAACCCCACTCGATACACTCGGGGGCTGCATACATACAAGTGAACAAATATGTACTAAGTGGCAAAATTTACACTCGGGGCTGTCCCCTATACAGAAAAACCCTAATCTTCCGGTTCATCCTTCGCTGGAAAAAAGAGGCCCACAAGTTGAGCATGATATCACTCAACCAACACCCGCGCATGATCGACTGTATCGTCAAGATGCGACTGGGACAAGGACGATCCAGCTCACCACGGGTATTCTCCAGCTCTTGCTCCAGTTTTGCGACTCGAGCCTTCATATAACGCATTACCGCGGCATCGTTTGCCACCTAAGTCGAGATCGAGTGGGGGCACGATGCCGCAACGAACTGGATGAAGTGGTGGCTGGCTGTTTCTGTTCCAAATATCATAAAAGTTTCGTGAGAAACTCATCACAAAGCTTACGCGAGTAACAGCACACAGCCTTAGAGGCGGAAGCATAACGAGTAAATTAATACAAAGGTAGCAAAAGCACATGCATACTCACATGGTCATCAGTTTAATTACAAGGCATAAAAGCGTGGCTGCCCTACTTCTCCGACACCGACTCAGACCTAGCCCTACTCGCACGGGCGGCGACCTCTGTTGCCCGACGTTCCATGGTGTTCATAAAAAGGTTGGCCAGCCGGGTGGCTCGCTCGCTAACATGCTTCAAAGATATTAGCTTCCCGCCGGCCTTCCGAGGGAAGTCAGACATCGCCGCCTCGAAGTTACCCTCTATCCCATGACCTAGTATCAGCTTGAGGGTGGACTCCGACCCGCGTACCCTAAGGGCACGAGCAAAGTTCGCCATGGTCGAAGTTCCTGGACCAAGCACATCAGCGAAGCCGTCAGCAGTCGACGACACCCCCGTCGTTGGGAGCACGTTCTTGTGTATGGCGCTGAGGGTGCTGGCAGACTTGGCAAGGGCATCCTTTGCCTGGGCAAATGAGTACCAAGGTCACCTATAGCCTGGTCGAGTGATAACTTATCACTGACCATGTCAGTAGGTGTTGGCATACCAATCGTCTCTGCAACAAATACTAGAAAGAGCAAATATTAGTACATAATACCCAACAGGGTGCACACGAAGCATGCAAAGAGAAAGTTGCTAACCTCCCACGTCCCGAGCAAGGCCAGCCAGTTGTTTAGCAAACCCTCTCTCGCGCACGGCGGCTGTGTCCTTGGCGGCATCCAAAGTCTTCTTCGACTTCAGCGCGCTGGAGGCGATTGCTTCCTCCAGTTCCTTCACCCGGGATTCAGCATATGCCTTGTCACCTGAGTTAGATGGCCAGATGTCATTCTCAATCGACAAAGCAAAGACAGAGCAAAAGGAACTTCGAATTCAGAAGTTAAACACACTTACGGCTGAGTTGCTCCATGGCAGTGCGTAGATTGTCCATGTCCTGTTCAACCTGGACAAAAGCTTTGCCTGCTTCCGCCAGGTTGAGGTAGAAGGGTTGCATGCGCATGGAACGAGCATAAGTTATACACAAATAATCCCAGGATGAAGGCTCAGCAAATGACACTTACGTGTTCAACCCAAGGTGCAGGCCTGGCAGCAAAAGTCCCAATTTCTGGAGTCGCCGCACTCGCAATCTTGGCGGCCTCAATGGTAGTGGCCGTAGCTACTGTTTTCACGACCTCAGTCGCAACAGGAGAAGCTTCTGGCTGATCTGGAGTCGAAGCTCTCTCGGCTGGAGGAGTCGGAGGTGCACAGTCTCGGCACTACGAGTGACCGAAGACATACAACATAAGCAAAAGAACTCAACAAGCGAAAACTTTAGTACAAAAAGCTCAGGAGCAAAACCTGTGCTCTTCTTCCTCCTCACTGTCGAGGTCTTCAAAGTTTGGGTCTCCAAAAAGCAGCTCCCCACCTGACTTGGGAGGAGGAGCTGAGCACAATGGGCTCACATCCAGGGGAGCAGCCTTGGCAGAATGTGAGGAGATCGAATCTTCATCATCCCTCAAATCCTCCTCCTTTGCGGGTGAGCTCATAGAGGAAGACACAACTTGGGCCGCCCGACGGCGCTTGCGAGTAGGGACCTCGCTCACATCATCAGTCGTGGCAAGCTCCTTGTCCTATGCTTCTTCAACCCCTTCCTCTTCAACCTCTTATGTGGGAGATGTAGTAGCCGAAGGTAGAGGTGATTCATCTCCTCCCTTCGCTTCTACCGTCACCTCTGTTTCATGAGTTGGGCCATCTTCGGGAAGAGGAGGAAGGGTTGAGGCGGTCGAGTGGCCTTGCATACAAAATACAGCAGTCGAAAGTCACAAAGATGCATAGTAGAATAACAAAAGCAGGAGATCATAAACTTGATAGATTCACTAACCTCTGGCAAAGGCTTTTCAGCTCCATAAGGAGCGACAGGGCAGTCGACGTTGCAGGGCTCGCTGCATTTTGTGCTGGTGATGGATCGCACATGCGACACCAGCTCACTCCTAGACAGCTCCTCCTTGTTCATTCGAGTGGCGTCGAGAGGACCTTCATACTGCCACATAGGGTGAGCTCGCGAGCGGAGCGGCCACACCCGCATCTTCAGAAACGTGGCAATTAGATGCACACCAGTGACGCTGTTAAGCAGTCCTCCAATCGTCTCCAGCTGAGGCGCCGCTTCCGCCATTTCTTCAGTCGAAAGCTCATGGTCCCAGGCCTTCGTCCTAGCGGCTATACCAGCAGTCGAAAATGCTGGGACCCCTTCCTGGTCGACGAGCACATAAAACCACCTTTTCCTCCACCCTTGTGCCGAGTCGACTGGCTTCAGGGCAAAGTATCGGGTGTCGCTGTGCACTTAGATCTGCAGGCCTCCAACTGGATAGGTTCGGCCGCCTCGGTTGTTGGGCCGGACCATGAAGATAGACTTCCAAGAGCCCAGCTGGGAGCAACTCCCAGGAAGCACTCGCACAATACCATAAAACAGGCAATGTGCATAATGCCGTTCGGGGTGAGATCATGGATCTGCACCCCATAGGCGAACAACAAACCATGAACAAAGTTGTGGAGGGGAAAAGATAGACCCCTAGGCAAAAACTCCGCAAAACATACATGCTCATTTGCGCGAGGCTCGGGGAGTACCTCTTTCGATGGCGCGCGGACAGTAAGCTGGTCCGCTGGCGGCAGCAGTCCGTCCTCGCGGAACTTCTCGAGATGAGCCGCTTTGATCGTGGACTTCATCCAGTCGCCGTCGCTTTTCCTGAGGTCGACGGCGGCCGTAGATGCGCTTGTCACGGTTTTCTTCCCCTTCAGAGCGGTCGCGTCAGTCGCGGGCGCGTCGGAGGCAGAAGCTTTCCTCTTTGGCGGCATAGCGGTGGTGGCTAAGGAGAACAACAAAAGCTTGGGCACAAGCGCAATGGAGCAGAGGCGCAAGGAAGAAGATGGGACAGGGGCGGCGCGCAGAGCAAATGGCTAGTAAAAAAACAATGCCAGCGCCGTTCCCCTATTTACCACATATTAAAGGCAATCACAGCCATTCAGATCTTAACCGTGCGCTACACACGCAATCTCACCGTACAAGTGGCAAACGCGGAGGGCAACCCGTCGCCGGCCACTCCGCCCACTCCGCACGCAAAAAGAGGAGCCATAATCACCTCTCCGTAAAAAGTGGGCCAGAGTGGTCAAATCAAGTCCAAACTGCACCGTCGTTCGGTCAGCTCTGCAAAAATGGGCCCACTTATGTGTCACGTCCTATCCATCACAGCATCATGCACGCCACGCGTGTCAGGCAGTGCAGTCACTAAAAAAGTCATCCCTGACTCAAGCGCTTTGATCAGAAATACATTCGAGTCCGCTCAACGCATATTGGTGACTCGATTGCCTTGTTTGGTTCGGGTGTGAAATAGCAATGATAAGTCAAAATTGGTCACTCGACCGTTCCTTCGGCTGAGACATATTACTCCCATCAGGAGCGTATCAAAAAAAATTCTTCGACTAAAAGATGCTCAAGACAAAATGATTTTGAGATTATCCTCCATTACAAGTAATAAAGCACAATCTCGGGGGCTACTCCCATCGGGAGCGCTGTCGCGCACCCGATAGAATAATGTCAAATGGTTAGTCGACAAATGAATCGACTTAGTTCATATACAAAATCATACTCGAAACATTCCCGAGTTGCGTCCGTCGCAAATACCTCGGATGCTGCACGCATAGTGCAAAGGTAAGACCTAGGGCTGGAATCGAGCCGAGTCGAGCCGGCTCGAGGCTCGGCTCGGTCAGGCTCGGCAAAACTCGAGCCGAGCCAGGCTCGGCTCGTCTCTAAAAATGTCCTGGAAATCGGGCTCGCGGCTCGGCTCGGCAAGCTCGAGGCTCGGCTCGGTCGGCTCGCGAGCCGCAGTTTTTTTTAGCATGAATCGATCGATCTCTACCTGGTCAACTGGTTATCGATCGTTCTTCCCCAATCCCCATCCCGCTCCCGCACCTGCTGCTCCTCTCCTCTGCACCCATGGATCTTCGCCACCTGCTCCTCCCGTAGCTCGCCAGGAGACCTTCGAGGATGCCCGCCGGCGCGGCGCTGTCGCCGTTGTTCCAGTGGCGGCCGGCGGCCTTCCGGCAGCCGCAGCCCGCAGGGATCCCGGATCCCATCGTCGACAACGGCAAGCTCCCAGGAAGCGAGGAGAGCTGCACGCGAGGTGTCTCCGTGGCGGACAACAGCGCATCCATGAGTGACGCGGCACCTGATCTTCTGAATCGCACTGCAGCACTGGTATGGGTGCTCCCTTCTCTCTTTGTCCTTTGCACGGCTTCATCCGCTACTGAGAAAATGAATTTTTTGTGGAGAAGGGATAGATCATATATGTTCCTACTATGTGCAGATGGCGTTGGATCACTTTGGCGAAGGGCGATGGCGTCTACAGGTGGACGAAGAATTAGGTAGACACAGGAAACCATTTGAGTTCTCATATGCAAGCTTGAATGTCTTCTGCTCCCTTAAGAAAATATCAATTCAAGATTGAGAATTTTCGTCCAGTACTTTCCATGTATTAGTTTTGTTTGCTGTACTGACCTTGACTAATTGATTGCTTAGTTTCTTTTCATCACTAAGAATTACTTCCAGAATATATGTGTGGAGCAACCAAACTAACTTAAAGTGTGGACTTGTGTCCTACAGTAGCTTCATACATTTAACTTCCTAAACAAAAAGGAATTAGTTTTCTGTTTTTTTTTGCTCTCTGTGGATTATAGGCATCCCAAATATCACTTTATAATTTTGGTTCAGTGCATTATTCGAATCATTTGGAGCATTGGTTGTTTCATGATTTACGTTTTTTTTGTCACATGCCCCAATTGTTCCATGTGAAATGTATGTATGCTGTATATTTAAACATTATGTATCCTACATAATATGATGACACTATGTGATGTCCATGTGAATCATTTGGAGCATTGGTTGTTTGACTTGTCATGGATGCCACTGTTATGTTTAGTTCATGCCAGTGTTATATATTCATGCTCTATTGCTGATTACAATTGTCAAATGTTACATTTTTGGCATAGATCATGTCAAATTTTTTTTCATCGAGCCTTCGAGCCGGCTTGCGAGCTTCACCGAGCCGGCTCGTCGAGCCTCGAGCCTTGTCCGGAGGTCAAGGCTTGGCTTGCACCACCTTCGAGCCGAGCCAAGCCCGAGCCGAGCCTTGTCGAGCCCGAGCCGAGCCTCGAGCCTCGAGCTTTAGGTCCAGCCCTAGTAAGACCCGCCGAACTTTCGAGCTGGGCTAAGGACGTTCCAGCAACGTCAATCCTTATCTTTCCGTGTCAGCAGACATGATGAAAAATCCCGACGGACGCATTGGGTAAAATTCAAAGTTATACTGCAGATCGACTCAGTAAGACCTCAAGCGGCCTAGTCGAATCTGGCCAGTTTGTTCCAGATTCGAGTCCGGGGACTCGAGTTTGATTGAAAGCTAGTAAGGTTTTACCCGAATGTGTAGTTAACCAGTCCCGATCCGTCGAGTGTACTGGGCCTACTAAGCTATTATCCCTTGATCTTCATAAGCAAAAACCACAGTCGATGAAATACTCGACATAGCCAACATGTGCTATTCATACAGGAATTCCAATTATAATATACAGAATACAAAGCATATGACGTGCACTTACGAGCGAGTCCATGCCCGATTCTTCGAGTCAGACAAGCACTCGGGGGCTACTGACAAGGGTATACATCTCGGGTACCCTACCGTAAGGGTACCTGGTGCACGTGACGACTAAGGCCCAATAGCGAAGAGCCTACTCGAAGCCCAAGACAAGAGGCCCAAGAAGATGGAGTACCCTCCAAGATTAGACATAGCCATAGTCGGTTTAGACTTTCCTTACGTGTAAACTAGGTCGGTTACGAACTCCCGAGACCCAGCTTATTTAAAGGCTGGGAGGGTGCTGATCTAGGGACAAGCCATACTTGAACCACCAAAAGCCCTAGCGAGATCGACATCTCGCCAGAGCTCCCTTGTAATCGCATAATCCACACAATCAATACCTGACAAGCAGGAAGTAGGGTCTTTACCTCCACCCGAGGGGCCTGAACCTGGGTAAATCTTTGCCTCTGCTTGTCAGCCGATGAAACTACCAGTACTACCACGTTCTCTCCCCATAATCTCAACCCTAGGTCCTTAACCATGGGATTTGATGAGTGTACCCCTCGTCACTGATGGTCTTTAATATTTCTAGGATAATCATGGCTAAAGATAAAAGGAAGACTGTAGCAGTGCACAATATGCATTCTTATTTTGGGAAGAAAGGAAGGAGGGATGATCCAGTTGTTGCCCCTGATTTGGATGAGCAAGAACGCGACCATGTAGAAGAAGAAATTTTAATAGCACCAATAACACCAGCAGCAACAGCACCTCCACCTCCGGTTGACAGAAGGAATGATGATTCTCCTGTTTTGGTAGTACAAAGGATCCAGGTCAGCAGTGCCAAATTTGGGATTATCCTCCTAATGATCAAGAAAAGGCTCGTTTGGCATATATGAAGCATGGGCCATATCAATTTCAGAAAGATGAATACCCTCTCGACGATGCAGCAAATCATCCACGCAAGTTCCAATTCAAAGTGCATGAGCCTGATGCATGTAAAATGCATAAATGAACTTTGCACTTTAATTGCTTATATTACAATCATATTTGCATCATATAAGGGTTATATCAATGTTTTATCATGATTTTGGGAATACTTCATAGTTTTCCCATTTATTTGGAATTAACCCTGCACAGGCAGAAAACCCTAGTTTTGTATTTTAATGTTTCAGGGACCCAAACGTCAACGAAATCACCTGGAAATTTACGGGCGTCAATATTTGGAAGGAAGAAGGACTACGGAAAAAGGAAGCAAGCAAACGGAGACCCGAGGGCCAAACGGGCATGGCCCATGCAGCCACAGTACCAGGCCGCGTGGGACCCACCCGTTCGGGCCTCGTGGCTCCGTTGCCGTCGATCTTCGCTCCACCGCCTTCGTCTTGACCTAAAAACGCCTATAAAAAAGGTCCCCCGACGTTCTCTGGAAGGAGCGCCGCAAAAACACAGAAACACCGAAACGGAGATCAGGAGCTGCAGATTGGAGGGGAAAACTCCGCCGGCGTGGTCTCCATCTTCTCCATCGACTTCTCCACCGTCTCCATGATGAAGAGGGTGTAGTCCACCTCTAGACTATGGGTTGTGGAAGTAACTTATGTATCTCTCCTCTCTTGAGCTTCACTAATTAGCACCGTATGAGCTGCTGAACATGATTACGGTCATATTTGTAATACCTTTGTGGTGGATCTTTATGAGTTAATATATGTTTGAGATTGCAATGTTTGTTTCAGTTATGAGTATAGATGCATATTATGTACCCCGTTCTTGTTTACTAGTTTTGATCAAGCATGTTTATGAGAGCGTGTGTGGGGGAACGTGTGCATTAGTTGGAGTAACGGGGGTGGCTAGTGCAGTGAACGTGAGAGAAAGTTCTGCGATCCACTTTGGTATCTTTAACTTACTTTGTTACCTCACTAGGGATAAACTAAAATACCATGCTACCAGGATGTGGGCGTGACCATTGCCACTACTCCATGACTAGATCTAGCATGTTCTTATTTTCACTTCATGTCATGATACTTAATGCTATACTCTGAGTTATCTTAATTACTAAGGTGTTATGATTTAGTTCGTACCTTGGTGGAGTATAAGAGAGGTTAATAACCAAAAGATCTCTATGTTAGGACGTGATGCACATATATCTAAGTAACTTGTTATCAAACCCTGTGTTGCAATCTCATATGTTAACTGTGTGTGTTCCATTGTCTACCACTTTATAAAGAGAGAGTGCATTTGTGAAACCATGAACCCCAGTCCATTTTTAATCATAAGAAACACCTTTCCAACATCATATACCACTTTTCTATTTTCAGCCATCATTAAATCCGAAAATACAAAAATACTTTTCATCTTGCATACATCATTTAAAAACCCAAAAATATCATTTATCATTGCATCCACCATCATTGCATATGTATTTCTTGTTTGCATTGCATAACTATCCTGATATCATTCTTACACATTGTGCTTGACAACCACAGGTGAGGTTGAGGACCAAAACATCTAACCTTATTTTGTAGGTAACCAAAAGAAGGATAAGAAGATAAATCTACCATTGCAGATTCCCCGAGAGTTCGATATTAAACCCTCGAGTCACCCCTCGTGGGGAAAACAGTCTTCCACTTACTATACACTCTGCACTTGGAGTCTCAACCTAATCCCATTTATTTGTGCAGGCATCAAGACTTGCTCATCGGGTATCAGAGCCCTCATGTGTGGTTTTGGTAATTAATGACAATATCTATGGACTAATGTTGCATTGAGCTATCCCTGTAGGGCTTGTCCATTGGCAATGCTTGAACACCATGTGTTGGTATCAAGTTTGAAAGGAGAAGATAAAGTGATGACCAAAGCAATATCCAAGTCATCATATATATTAAGAGAAGAAATTGAAGTGCCAAGTTCAAGAGAAGCATCTCGAAGGTCAAGTGAAGATGTGCCTTATAGAGGCTCTCCCATATTGGTGTTTGGGGGAGTGATATGTGAGTCTTCACCAAGCAAAGCGCAATCAAAAAAGGTGGTCCACTTGAAGAGATCAAGATCGTCATCATCTAGCTCAAGTGAAATGCGCAAGGCAAATGTATGATCTTGATAGGGTTTCTATTTTACCGGTCTCATGGTGTTAGTGGGAGACCGGGTTATAGGATAGACGGCGTACTATCAAGAGGGGCTCTCAAGTGAGTAACTTGATCGCATCTTTGTGGAGAGCTCAAACCTTTGCATACTTGGCATCATCATCTTTCTTGGTTCTTATTTGGTTTTTCTCCTAGTTGGGTTTTGATGCTTGTCGTGATCTTCATGACAAGCCCAAGTTCTTCGAAAACGGATTTTGGTTTGAAAACTTTTTGCGTTTTCGTGTTGGAAATATTATCGGCTTATCCGTGAGGAAAGTTCCACACCTTCCCATGTGTGTCAACTTAACTCTATTTATGTTTCTTAATATTTCTAACAAAATTGGTTTCACCTGATTTGGAGTTCGAACGAGAAAGTTATTGCATTTCAGTTTTGCTGATTTGCTGCTGTTTGATACGTCTCAAACATATCTATAATTTCTGATGTTCCATGTTGATATTATACCAATTGTTACATGTTTTACATACACTTCATAGCATTTTTATGAATTTTATAGGACTAACCTATTAACAAGATGCCATAGTGCCAGTTCCTGTTTTTCTGCTGTTTTTGTATTTCAGAAAAGCTGTTCTGGAAATATTCTCGGAATTGGACGAAACCTGGACAGGACCTCCTATTTTTCCAACACGTAAACGAAGTCCGAAGGAGAGACGGAGGCGACCGAGGAGGGCGCCGCACCCTAGGGCGGCGCGGCCCCCCCTCCAACCGCGCCGTGGTGGGGTGTGGGCCCCCGGGTCGCTCCAGTCGCCGCCCTTTCGCCTATTTATTCATCTTCACGGGAAAACCCTAGACACCCGAGCCTCCATCCACGAAAAGTTCCGTAGCCGCCGCCGTCGTCAACCCTAGCTCAGGAGGGTTCTGAAGCTCTTCCCGGCACCCTGCCGAGAGGGAATCATCACCGGAGGGCTCTACATCACCATGCCTGCCTCCGGAGTGATGCGTGAGTAGTTCATCTTTGGACTACGGGTCCATAGCAGTAGCTAGATGGTTGTCTCTCCACTTTATGCTATCATGTTTAGATCTTGTGAGCTGCCTATCATGATCAAGATCATTTTATTGTAATGCTACATGTTGTGTTTGCTGGGATCCGATGAATATTGAATACTACGTCAAGTTGATTATCAATCTATCTTATATGTTATTTATGATCTTGCATGCTTTACGTTACTAGTAGATGATTTGGCAAAGTAGATGCTTGTAACTCCAAGAGTTAGTATTTATGCTACATAGTGGGTTCATGCCTCCGGTAATCTGGGAGAGTGACAGCAACTTCTAAGATTGAGTATGTGTTGTTGCCACTAGGGATAAAATAACCAATGCTTAGCTTAAGGGTGCGCCGTTAGGTCTAATGCATTTGTTTACATTACGCACATTACTTAATGCGATTATCCGTTGCTTGCAACTTAATACCAACGGGGAACTTGGTATGACAACCTGGAGATGGATTATTAGTCATAGACGCTGTTGGATAACGGTCTATGTATTTTGTCGTAATGTCCACATGAATATCATAGTAATCATCATGTCATATATATGCATTGTCATGCGCTCAATATTTTGTCAATTGCCCAGCTGTAATTTGTTCACCCAACTTGTTAGTTATCTTTTATGGAGAGACACCACTAGTGAACTGTGGACCCCGGTCCATTTTTACACTGACTAGTTAATTGCCCGTGCATTGCAACGGCGGCATATATAAGGATATGGCAGATCTTTAGGGATGATGGGAGCTTATGGCTTCAGCTTGTGAAAGCCAAATACTTATGAGGACGCCCTCTCATGGCCTGCGAGCGGAAGGAGGGGTCTCAGTTTTGGAGATCCCTTCAGTCCGTCAAACATGAGATTTGGCTGGGGGCCTCCTTTTCCGTAGGCACGGAAGAGGAATCCTATTCTGGATGGACTCATGGCTCGACGGACAACCCATACGGCATGAGTTCCCTAAACTCTTTGCTATCATGGGAGTTGGGATATTGGGTTCCGTCGTACGTTTGGACCGGGAAGCCATTTTCTTGGGAGATGCTTCTCGCTAGTCTCTCGCAGTCACTTTTGGATTCTTCAGACAATGTTTCGTGGTCTCTTTCTCCTTCGGGTTGCTACACCGTAGGATCCGCGTATCGGGCCCTATTTAGAGGGCCTGAGTGGAAGGCCCGAGACCTTGGGGAGTTACCGTACTGGTAAGAGGAGGTGCCTCTTCTAGTTAGTGTTTGTCGTGATGGCCTGGCCGCTAGGGACTATACGTAATAAGAGGGTTATCGAGCGTGTCTTTCTGAGACGTGCCTCTGACTCTGTGTTTGAATTCTTGACATTCTTGCAGTAGTGGCACCCGCTCTGTAGACAGCGGGACAAGGAGCAGTTGGACGGCATTATCAAGAACCTCCTGATGGCGGCACGCCTACTTTGTGTGTTGTCTAGTTGTTGAGTTGTACTCCTTGTGGAGTTGTATCGCTACCGTCAATTTTTTTTTCTTGTTGGGCTTGTTTGTGTTGTTTCCCCAGCAGATTTTGCCTTCTTACTATCTTCTAAAACACAATGAATGAAGAAAAAGAATAAAATAAAAACTTAACCGTCAAAACGTTTTCTTATCAAATAAAATTTGTGTTTTACCTATATTGTCTAACCTCGCGTATTGATATCCAACCTCGCTTATTGATATCCAAGATCAGTTAGAAACCACCACACAAATTTTAGTTGGCAATCACTATGTGGTCATATCATGGTCAAATAGGCACCAAAATATCTTAAATTGATGGATCTTAACATCAAACACACAAAGAAGACGGTACCTTGATTAATATGTATTCCCAATGAACACAATTGCATAGATCTTGTTTACAATTTACTCTCTTTGATACTTCAATCTGCAGATGCAAGTAGAGTTACCCATGTCGTGTAGCATTAGCTCGTGGAGACGCCTTCCATCTCCACCTTTTTCATTCTCTCGTGCAACATACTAACATATTCCAATCATCCAAGAGGATCAATTATAGGACAAGTGTCTTCAAATGTTCCAAATACATTGTAGGGTCTCATCGGTACAAAAAAGGAAACCACCGTCCAACCATCAGGGCTCTGCAAAACTACAAAAACACATGGGTATATATTACAACACAAATTGAAATGTAGACAAAAAATTAGAACACGTACTTACAACAGAACTGACATCAAACTTCATGTATATTTTATTTTTGAGGAATTACAGCAGGAGAGTCTCGTACTGATATTTTATTAAGAGGCCTTTCAGCCCGAGCTAAAAAAGGATTACATACAGGTGAGAAGGCCCCTAGCACTCCCAAAACAAAAAACATGAGAGGCCAGAACAGGGCGGGGGCGGGAGAATGACATAGAGAGCCTAGCTAGTTATCAACTGTTTGAGGGATTCCTTGTTTTTTTCCTTCAATCGACACTCAAGTATGTCCAGGTCTTGTGCTAACCCACTTCTCCATGTCGCAAGCTCTGGCCTGACTCCATCAAATAGCTTTCTGTTGCGATTTTTCAAATGTTCCAAGAACCCAAGATCAGTCTCCAAGAAGAACAGGCCCTACCACGAGCTCTTGGCATGTTCTACCATGTTGGCCAGCGCAAGATCAATGTCCCATGATATTGTAACTTCAAAGGAAAGTCGAATGCACGCATGCATAGAAGTACATAGAAGCTAAGTTTGTGGTTTCACAACCAAATTTCCTATCAGTACATAGGGGCTTCTATTTGGCATCAAAAGACTAATTAAAACAGACCGGTGACCTTGCAGCTTAAAGCATAAAAATAATTTCATATCTGTACATTGGCAGCTATGATGACTGAACCATAGAAAATGCACATATATACACTGCAATTCTTCTTCTAAAAGCAACAACGGTTGTGGTCGGTGCTTGCCTAAGATCGAGGACAACGAGCTCCATCACGATTGCCTCCTGGGAGAAGAGACTCTGATGTACCTGTGACGTCGGTGAGACGCCTCGCCCCCCCTTGCTGTCACCTTGCTCGGTGTCCAGAGTGGCAGAGGGATGCCAGATCCTGCGGCGGAAAGCCCAGGAGAGGTCAGATCTTCCTCATCTCCCCCCTATCTCCCTCTACTCATCCTCTGACAGCTTCTCACCGAAACCTGCAATGTTTATAACATCAATAGCCATGAGTTGCATGTACACACTATGTATGTTCTAGTTCATAACTGAACAGATTCAGAAAATGTGGGATCTAGAAAGGAACAAACGTCCCATCCAGTACACACATTCCAGATGATTCAAAGATTATACAACATGAAGGATAGATGAAATCAAATAGTCTTATGACTCCAGTTCATTTTGGGCTCTGAACAAAGAGTGAAATGACCCTACTTATTCTACATTACAGCCGATTCCTACAGCGATCTCATCTCAGCCAAAAGAATAAATAATTACATATAGCTAATAAATAATCTTTCTTCTCCTATCAATGTGATGAATGAGAATGTATACAAGAATGGTAAGTCTGTATTATAGATGAATTGAATAAATCATTGTGAACAAATGAACCACCGAAAAAGATCAGTTCTTACTTCTTACTTCTTCAAGGCTCTGCAGAGAATGTGACACGCTGGGTGGACGCGAACACCGTCATTTATGCCTCTTAGGCCGTCACCCACCGGCGTCGACGCTGTCACGTCTCGTCTAGCCACCAGAAGGTGAGCTCCTCTCCGTCGCCTTGTGGGTGCAACACTGAAATTACCCGACACGAACGTCCTCACGACCATACTACAAACAACGTCAATCTGACAACTAAAACACAAGACAGGCTACAAGGTAAAGCCTCAAATCTGACAATACTGCAACAGGCTACAAGGTAAAGCCTCAAATCACTCTTTGACAAAATGAATTCAAGGTACCAGTTATAAATGGAAAGAGCAAGCAGCATTCCTTGGTACTACATGTACCACGCCCTGACCACGAGAAGCAAATGACCTTCTCTCAGCCTGAATTTGAAGGAAAGATCAAATGGAGCATAACACATAATTCATATCAGAGAGTAATTCTCTACCGCATAATTTCCAGCGTAACCTCACCTGTTCAATTCAATCAAGGGCTAGAGCTCCAGGAGTGGTCATTTCATCTACAGATGTTGATCTGTTGCAAGTGACATGATCAAACATGCTACTTTCTTGCACGGGAGCATCCATGAGATACCAAAGGTCATAGAGTTGACAAGGAAGCTCATGTAATGCGGCACGAGCTTCAGATTTTAATAAATGGGCTCTGAGCAATTTAACAAAGCTCCGAAAGCCCTATTGCTAGCACTGACACGCGCCGTGTAACTTCCTCCATAGCAATGAACAACGATCTAAGCTACAAACTCGAAGATCCGCTACGTTGTGTCTGGAAAATCTGATCTGCGATTGGCAGAAGCGGATCGGATCCATTGTACGGGAGGGGCGCGATGTGAACATTAGCGAGGCCGATTTGGTCTTCGTAGACAGCGGCGGCGAGGTAGCTAGAGCGGCAGCGGAAGGAACCCGGGAGGACGAGGATGACGACGCGGGCAGGACGGCCACCCAAGGCAGCGAGGCCGGCGCGAGCAGGACGGCGACGTAGGGCGTGGGGGCATCCCGAGCAGCGGCGGCGACTGCGCGTGCAATACGTGGGAGAGAATTACGGGAAGGGTTGGTTCTAACAAAACGCATGCAGGCCCACGACGTCTGGGTGGACAGATTACGCCGGTCATTACGGGAAGGGATCGATGCGAGGATGATGCGGGGTGCGGGACGAAGGTTGGACGAAATCAGACGACGTACGAGAGGAACGAAATTCTTCTTTTAGATAGGAGAGATAATACAACCAACTGCAATCATTGTTCCTTTTCATTCTCTGCAATTAAACACTATTACGTTTAATCCTTTGTTTTCAGCAAGCCAGGAAGATTGACACCCTTCCTGTTTCGTTGGGGAAAAGTAGTTTGATTGTGTTGTGTGCAGGTTCCACGTCAACAGTCGAACTCCCTTCCACACGCAAGTACTTTTATGGCACTGTTGACAACCTTCAGAAGTGCTTCTTGCTCCTACTGGATCTGATAACCTTGGTATCTTACTGAGGGAAACTTGTTGCTGCACTGCTTCATACCTTCTTCTTGGGGTCTCCCAACGAACGTGTGTCCCACGTCATCACTGTTTTGCCTAGGCCGGAGTCTCCGGCCTTAGGGGTGCTCAGGGGCCGGAGTCTCCGGCCCATCAAGTTTTGGAGCGAAGAGCTCCACAAGTCGGCGCTCTCTGCCTTCAGTCCGGAGTTGGTTCGGAGTGACCCCGGAGTCTCCGGTTGGGGCCGGAGTCTCCACCCCCTCGGGGTCCGGAGTCTCCGACCCTCCTGGACCGGAGTCTCCGATGTAAGTTTCCTGCAACGGCTCTTTTTCTGGGACCTATAAAAAGGCCCCCCTTCTTCCCCAAAGAGCCAGCTCTTCCAAGCACGATTTTCCCCCTCTCTCACCTCCATTGTTGACCTTGGAAAGCTTGCCTCTCTCTCAATTCCTCCCATGATTCTTGCATATCTTTGAGAGATTTGAGAGAGGATATCTAGATCTACATTTCCACCAATCCATTCCTCCTCTAAGCGAGGGGAACCTAGTAGATCTTGATCTTGAAGTTCCATTTGTTGAGTTCTTCTTTGTTCTTCCTCTCTTCTCCTCCCACAAGCATTAGTTGCTTGTGGTGGGATTTGAGAGTGAAGGACTTGAGCACTTCTTGTGTTCTTGACATTGCTTTTGTGCATCGGTTTGTGCTCTCCACGAGGGTTCGTGGAAGTGAAAGTTCGTGAGCTTGTTACTCTTGGGTCTTTGGACCCTAGACGCCTTTTGTGGCGGTTGAGGCCTTTTGTGGCCACTTGGGAGCTCCCAATCCTTTTGTGGGTTGTGCCTCAAGATTGTTGTAAGGGACTCGATTTCCGCCCAAAAGGGAAATCAATAGTGGAAGGTGAACCGAGCTTTTGGGCAAGGTTCATCGGATAATAGGGTGAGGCCATTTGTGGCGTTTGAGTTTGAAACTCACACCCCTCCAACGAGACGTACTCCCCTAAAAAGGAGGAACTCGGGAATACATCATCGTCTTCGCGTGCCTCGGTTATTTTTTTGAACGTTTATGGCAATAGGGAAGGCCCCTACTGCCTCGGTTATTTCTATACTCGAGCTCTTTACTTATGCACTCTACATTGTGATAGCCTTCGTGCTTGAAGTATTATATCTTGCTATCACCTTGTTGCTTGTCTTGCTTAGCATAAGTTGTTGGTGCACATAGGTGACCTAGTTTATTTAGTTGTTGGCTTGTTAATTTAAACATCTAGTTTTATTCCGCAATTATCAAGCCTAAACTGGAAAAGTTTTAAATCGCCGATTCACCCCCCCCCCCCCTCTAGGCGACATCCTTGTCCTTTCACCAATACCACTGGTTTAAGACCTTCTCTTTGTTAGAATACTCCCCTATAAAAGATGCAGTCTATTGTTTTCCATGCTTTCTATTTTATAAGAAGCCACTTGGAAAGAAAGGGTCGGATAAGTTCACGGTGGAAGGGTTTAGGAAATGGAAGAAGGTTAACAATGGAATGGATTGTGCATTCTTAACTCACATGGGAAGGGATAGCAAATCTGCCCATAATTATGTTGTCAAATGTTATGACAATCTCAAGGATAAGCCATGTCATATGGAACAATTAGTGGAGAATCAAACAGAGGAGGACATCAAAAGAAATAGGTTGCGTCTCAAGGTAAAAATTGATGTATTGCGGTGGTTGACATTTCAAGATTGCGCCTACCGAGGCCATGATGAAAGTCCTAGCTCAACAAATCAAGGTAATTTTCTTGAAATGGTGAAATTGTTAGCTGCTTATGATGATGAAATTGGTGCTGTTGTATTGGGAAATGCTCCAGGGAATGCTAAGTATATCTCTCCTAGCATTCAAAAAGAAATTCTGCATATCATTGCTTCTAATGTGCAAAGGGAAATTCGTAAGGAAATTGGTGATGCTAAGTTCTGTATGCTTGTTGATGAGACGAGGGATGAATCAAAAAGAGAGCAAATGGCAGTGGTTATTCGTTTTTTTGATAAAAATGGTTTCACTCGAGAATGTTTTCTTGATATTGTTCATGTTTTGGATACATCTTCAGCTACTTTAAAACATGCACTATCTGCTGTTTTGGTTCATCATCAGTTTTATGTTAGCAAAATTCGTGGACAAGGATATGATGGTGCTAGTAACATGCGTGGGGAGTGGAATGGACTATAGGCTAAGTTCATGGAAGAGTGTCCTTATGCCTATTATGTTCATTATTTTGCTCATCAATTGCAGCTAGCTCTTGTTGCCGCTGCTAAAGAAGTACCTGATGTTCACAACTTTTTTGATCATCTTGCTCTTGTTGTCACTACGGTTGTGTCTTCTAGTAAAAGAAATGATGAGTTGCATGCTAATCAAGTTGCTGAAATGGAGCTTCTCATTGAGCTTGGTGAGCTCGAAACTGCAAGTTGATGAGAGTACAGTTGAGCACCATTATCGGTGTGATATTTTCATGGTTGCTGTGGATCAACAAGCCCAAGAGTTAAACTGCAGATTCAACAAACAAATAACAGAGCTTCTCATTATGTGCACTTCATTGGACCCCCAAAAACTCATTCAGTTCATTTGACATTGATGTTGTGTGTTCTCTAGCATCAAAATTATATCCCGCTGATTTTGATGAACAAGAAAGGGAGAATCCGAGGTGTCAGTTGCGGCATTATGAGCATGATATACCTACAAACCCGAAGTTTCAGAATTTACAACTATATCAGAGCTTTGTCAACAACTTGCAGCAACCGGCAAAAATGATGATTATCACTTGATTGACAGGTATATAATGTTCTTTGCTCCTATACTACTTGATTCAGTCATTGCTACAAAACTAACTTGTTTCTAATGAACAGATTGATTCGCCTTGTTCTTACTTTGCCGGTCTCAACCGCAACCAGTGAGCGTGCATTTTCTGCAATGAAGCTTGTGAAAACGAGGCTTCGAAATAAAATGGAAGATGGATTCCTAAGAGATTGTTTGGTAACATACATTGAAAAGGAGATTGCCATTCGAATAACGACAGATGCAATTATAGATGAGTTCGATGAAAAATCACGTCGTGTGGACTTCAATTGAGAAGTGTTAGTTGCTCTATCTCCTGTTGTCTAGATTTTGTTAGTTAGTAATATGCAATTGTATATCCTTTTTTCCTCGACAATTATTCAATGAATGGTGGTATAATTAATGAAAAAAATATTTTGGTATACATCGTCCCACTTTTTGGCTTTTTTTTCTGGCATTTGTGAGTTGTCTTCTTTGTTCGCCCCCCCCCCCCCCCCCCCCCCCCCCCCAAAACCATTTTCCTGCCTCCGCCGTTGTGTGATATCATGATTAGCAGTTGTGTATATGGAAAGTTGCATGATATGTTAAGGGGAATTTTATTGTGTGTTGGCATTGCACTCCCTCCATCCACAAACAATTTTACTTCTAGGTGTTATGCTACTAATTTTATACAAAAATATTAATATTGACAACACCAAATAATATCAATAGATGTATCTTGAAATGTAGCTTGCTAATATACTAATTTATTATGATAAAAATTGTTGTTCTAAAGTTCTTAAAATTTTATTTTATTTTACTAGGTGCACTTTCTTTTTTGCCCTTAAATTTGTGGTTTGAATTACATGCATGTTCCTGCTAGACAATTTCGTTCTCTAAGATTAAGCTCGACACAGAGGCATTGTTAACCAAGTGCCCATGCAGTGGGGTTCATAACGGGAAGAAGATACCAAGGTGCATGATATAACTAAAAAATATCGAAGGCCATCCAAAAGGGATTAGTCACGCTTTAAGATACTACCTTTGTTTAGTTTCTATTAGCCACATGCTATAACTTTGTTTCATGATTCCTCGGGTTCTTATGGAACAAGTGATTTCTACACCAAAGAAAAGAACGAACCGTAAAGTGCTAGATTCAATCCACTTAATTATATTTGGGTGTGGATGCTAGACTGTTTGCAAATAATGACCTTATGTTGTAGGTTGCACTATGAGTTTGTTATCTCTATAGTTACCTGGCATATTTCCCCTTTTTTCGTGTTTAACTATGTCCTTTTATTTTCAAGTTGTCTCACATCTAATGTTCTCCAAGAAATAAACTATTATTTATTTTAGTAAATACACTTTGATAGATATTTAAGTTGTATATATGCACAATGGACTGTATCATTATTATTGACTATTGAATTTACTATAACAATGTGTGACACATAACGCCAAACGTTACGCTCGTGACCTGCCGCCAGAGGCGATCAGGGTGGGGACTACTTTCCGCCCGAGCTCCGCCGGTGTGCGAGCTGGTCCCCTCTCCCTCTGCCTGCTGCTCCGGCGTCGGGAGGGAGGTGGGATCCGGTTCCTCTGTTCTGTAGTTAGGGTGTGGTTTTGTAGGTCGTGGCGCGCCGTTGGGGTGGGGGAGCGGCACCCGGACGAATAAATCTGTCTCAACTCCACTCCCACACCGTCGGTGTCCTTCATGCGGCGTCTCGGAGTTGATGGCATTGTGTATTTGCCGATCCCTCAGATTGACAGACTTAGTGTTCATGGATGGTGGCGGCGACCCCATCAAGTGTGTCTCTCGTTCTGTTCTGTCCATGTTGCTGCGGCATTGTCTCCGACGTCATGGTGGAGCAGGGAGGATGTGTCGTCCTGAGTACGCGCACACGGTTGTATGCGCCTGTGACAGCTAGAAGTTGGTGTATCTTGTGTTGGGTTTGTCATTGGAGGCTGATAGTACTGGCTTCCTCATTCGACGTCATAGTCATGCGGGGGTGTCAGTTCTGAAGTTCGATGGCGTGTCCGGTGACATGTTGCCCGGTCTGATTCTTTCAACGGCAATGGTTTTGCTTCTAGCAAACTAATTTGGATGTCCGCAAAGCTGTTAATCAGTGATGGAGCCACGTCAACCTCGGGTGAAGAGGTGATATGTCTACCGTCTGGTCGATTCGGTGGTGTCAAAGGAGCGAGATAGTCACTGGTTTGTGCATAGATTTATCCTATCTTTTCAGTTTTGTAAGATCGGTACGTGTGTGCCATGTACCTTGATCTTTATTTATAAATAAGACACGTATTACCATGTAAAAAAAATGTGTGACACATAAAAAATGAGTCTACATACAATCGATAGAGAACAAAATGGACGCGACAAGGCGCGGCTTTCTCTTCGAATAATCTCCCATGCCCATTATAATTGAGAGGATTCAAAGAGGAAGCGCGAATTTTGCAAAGAGCAATAAACAGCGACCACAAAACTTTACAAAACTTGTAGAAATACATTAATCGTACAGAAACAGCACCAGAACGAAAAACAAAAACAAAACCACACGAGAGCATTCGAACAATTTCAGTACCTGTCGACTGTCGCATCTCGACGAAGAAAAGAAAAGGCAATAACGTTCAAATGCATGACATGGCAACACATCGCTTCCTCGTCACATGACACACCACGTGGCTGCCACGGCGACGGCCACCCCGCACAGACCGCCGCCGAGGCCCCGCATCTCGCGAAGCGCCGCCTCCGACGCCGTGGCGGTGGCGGTATCGGCCTCCGGCGCGTCGGCCACCGCCACCGGCCCGGCCTTCTTCTTCTTGTCCTTGTCCGCCGCCGGGGACGGCGCGGGCGCGGGCACGGGCGGCCCGTAGAGCTTCCACGGCAGCAGCACCTTGTCCACCTGGTACACCACCAGCTTGTCGCCGCTGTAGAGCGTGCTGTCGATGGTGGCGTTGACGACACCGGTGGAGATGTTCGCCCTCCCGCTGCCGTCGGCCGTGACGTTGAGCGGGTACTTGCCCCTGCCGGTGTCCCCCGCCTGCGTGCGCAGCGGGTTGCTCACCGTGTTGAACTGCGCCATGGGGAGCAGCTGCGAGAGCACGTGGAACTGCACCAGCGACGTCTTCTCTTGGTCGGAGAGGGCGTTCAGGGAGCCGGCCTTGAGCGTGGTGAAGGCGTTGTCCGTCGGCGCGAATATGGTGAAGCCGGCGCCGGCGGAGGCCTTGCCCTTGAGCTGGGAATCGATCTGATCCTCCTCCTGCGTGGACTTGAGCAGCTGGAGGAACTTGGTGAACTGCCCGGCCTTGGTCAGCACCGCCCTGATCGACTTCGCAGGGGCCGCTGCCGGTGCCGGCGCCGCAGCGGCCGTCTGGCCGCGCGCGGACGGGGCGGTTAAGGACAGGGAGAGGAGCACGAGGAGGATGGAGGCCACCATGGATAGCGTTTGCTTCTCCATTCCCTGGTGTCTGGTGCTTCTTGCTAGCTTCTTCTTGCTCTGTGCTACTACTGCGAGATTGCTGTGCTATATATGAACTAATGGAAGTAGGATCAGAAGGTTAGTTATGGAGAGGCTGTACGTAGGGTGAGATGGAAGTAGATCGATGGATGGATGGAACATTAACAGGTGGATTGCCTTGGTTGCTTCATGGAGCAGCTAAGTGCTAATTAGTGGGGTTTTGATTAACGCCTCTGCGAATTGGATCTGATCTACTACAAAAAAAACGAAAGGTGGGTCTGATCCAATTCATCGCAAGATTTTTTTTTTTTAGGTTTAAGATGGTCGTATCCGTCATCCGATTAGATAGAATAAAATGTTATGTACAAAATTTCGAGCTAGGGAAAAAATCCCTTTACATGCAAGAATTAGAATCCTAAGTTCTAAGGGTGAAAAATGAGGTTAGAACCATGTCCACTAATCACTGTTGTACTAGTTACATGCTAAATATTTCTGAATGACATATTTGTTGACACTTTTTTAAAGGAAAACAGCAACTCTCTGTCATTTATTTTTGGAAATTTTGTGACAGATTAAAGACCTCATTTGATTGAAGGCATTTAGTGTCTACAGATTTATAATCCGTCACATATTTTTGCGGGAATCCTTCAACAATTTTCCTCCCAATGGTTTTTGGATAAACTAGAATGGTGCTACCAAATTTGTCCCGAGGACAATTCTGTAGGAATTCGGACCTCTTTTACTCAACATCAAAACATGTTCACGAGCTCTATCCTAAGACTATTCATGCAACTTTCATGTGCTTCGATATAATCCTTTTTCTTCTCTCATTTTTTTTAGATAAGAGGCACTTCCGGGTGCCCGACTTTATTAATAAGTATTAATGAAGCCAACCAAAAATAAAAAGAAAAAGAAAAAAAATACAAGCAACCCCTTGCTCAAGACCACTAGCTGCCACCTACGTACGGAATCTGTCCCTATGCTCCCGCTGCAGGCGCCGCTGCTCTTCTTGCTCGACTCCCAGATCGCCCCTTCCTCTGCCGCAGGTCTTCGTTGCGCTGCCTGAAATCCAGCCGACGACCTTCATCAAGGCGCCATTTGGGAGCGTCCCCACGCTCCCGCTGCGGCGCTGCTGCTCATCTTGCTCGAATCCTAGCTCCTTGTGCAGGACTTCAATGCGGTGACGAACCCCGCCACGCCTCTGCCGCAGGTCACCGTTGCGCCTCTGCTGGGCACAAGTCTCTGTTGGATGCTGGAAAACCTAATGCTCGATCTAGGGTTCCCTTCGGCAGCCACCACCACTTATACCCCTGCGCTGACCGACGCAAAGCCGAAGATGCCCTTCCTTCCATCGTGGCCGTTGGATCGCTCCTTGCCTCGAAACAGGCTGGGCCAAGAACTGAAGCTGGGCCTCCGCAGCCCAGCCTGGCCCATCCAGCTGTGCAGCCCGTGAGCCCAGATCAGACGCTCCCCCCGCAAACCCTAGCCACGACCCTGACCCGGAGGCCGCCCAGGACGCCGGCGGCGGTGGCTCCCCCAACACCACCAACACCACCGAGCCCACCTTGAGCTCCATCAGAAACAACTGCGGCAGGCGCGGCGGAGCAGACCCCTGTCCGCTACCGCCGAACCCAGAAACCGGCGACGCCACGCCCTCCATTGCTGGCCGCGCTCCCAAGAGACGCTCAGCTCCAGGAACCAGCCGCCCCTCCCCGATCTGGACTCCCTCGCCCAGATTCGGCGAGCACAGCACTCTACCACCCTCTGCATCGAGGTCCACTACCCTGAACTCGCCACCCGGCGAGGTCAAAGGCGAGAAAACTGACCAGAACAGCTGCACCTGCTTCGCCTCTAGCTCCGACGTCTTCTTGCTCAACTCCGGCGCCGCCCGCGGCACGGGACCCCCTGGGCCTTTCCGCCCGACGGCTCCCAGCCCGCCGTCTTCAGGAACTCCCCAGCGACACCACCCCTCGTGGTGCGTGGGTCGCGACCTGGCCTTCCTCTTCGACCTCTGAGGCGTCGCGCACACTTCTGTCCTTCTGCCCCGCGCCGCCCTCGGCCATGGTTAGCTCCGCCAGCCCGCGGCGCCCCTTGTGCCGGGAGTACGGCCCTTCACAGGAACCAGCAGATCTCCGAAGATCACCGTTGCCGCGCTCCAGACACCAGCCTCAGTGGCCCCCGAGACCCCAGTCCCGTGACCAGTAAGGGGAGGGAAATCCGAGCTCGCCGGAACCCTAGCTTCCGGCCATGGCGCCGCCCGCACCGGCGACCTGGAGCGCCCCGGAGAAGTGGGAGCCCTCTCCCCCTTCCCCGACGACCACCCGCCGCCAGCCTTCGCGATGAACTCCCCCAACGAGATCGCCCGCGCGGCCCGTGAGGAGAGACACCGATGACTCCGCCGTCGTCGCCCGAGGTCGCCAGCACCGGCCCCCTGACCGGCGCCCACACGCTCCTGTCACCGCCAGACTCAACCCTGCCCCGGCACCCCTTGCGCCGGTGCAGATTGCTCTCCGGCCGCCGCGGATCTGGGGAGCGAACCCTATCGCCTCCCGAGACCCTGTCCCCCCGTCCTCCTCTCCAAGGAGAGTCTGAATCTTCTCTTCTCTCATTTTCATGTGTTGTTTGTTTTCACTTGCTTCACTCTTGCGATTCAGATAGCTGCTAATCAGGAAACAAAGACCTGCACCATTTGCCATGCTAAACGTGTATTCCAACGGTGTGACAAAACGTTGGTGCGACTTTTTCGACAGGTGTACATTGAGTGAGGTGGGGGTGATTTTGTTTACATTTTTATCCAAATTGGTTAGGAATTAGAGAGAACTTTTACACAACTTAGGAATATTAATTAAGGGTTGGGATCTCATCTTCTGGTACATATTGTTAAGATAGTTTCTGTCAAGCGACATAACGACTGTTTATCTCGGGACAGTGATCTATCCCTCGTTGGCTGGAAGATCACACTCAATCGTGCAGCCTGGAATCGCCTTTCCGAGCTGTAAGGCGAGCAATTATCTCACGGCTCTCACGTGAGGACATTCATCGGGGCCGTCTGATCGTGATACGATCGCAGATCAGATGGATACCATGGCCATCACACTGTTCATCACCTTGCAGATGCAAACACCGGACCCAACCATCTGGGTCAGGAGGGTGGTGCGTCCGTCAGCCATGCAAAGCATGAAGAAATACAACCAAGCAAGCAAGCAGCTAGACGAGATCAGATGTGATATCAACTGATTCTGAACACCCAACCATCCCGTTTGCTAGCAGAGGCGAAGCTGGCAGGAGAACAACCTCTTAACGGCCGGCTGATCAATCATGACAGGAAACTTGAGATGTTAACTGCAGAACCCTCTAGAGAAGAAAAAAGGACATCTTGCGAGTAAGTTAATTACTGGGGGAATTGGACGCCGCTTTGGACAACTAACTGATAACTTGCTTAAGATTTACTATACATTGGACATGAGGTGTTGGAGTTCACAGCCACCTCACAAAATAATCCTGACTTTGGGACTAACTTATTTACACAACCAACTTGAGCAGACATAAATGAAATCTAGCCTGAACTAGGATAAATGAGGAGGGATGCACCATTTGGTCCCTCAGGTGGTCACGTTTGCGGCATCCGCTTTGCAAACCGGGCAGGCGTTCTTCACCTCCAGCCACTTCTTGATGCAGCCGGCATGGAAGTCATGCCCACATTTCAGCCTTCCAAGAGAGTCCTTGTGCTTGTACTCCTCCTACAGAAAGCGGTTATGAATGAACAAACTTAGTCAGGAACGCGTGTGTGATGTAACATTATTGGCAATTATGTTATGCAGGAGTATCATCTTACCAGGCAGATTACGCATCTTTCGTTGTCTTGATCATTATGTGTATTGGCATAAGAGCTGTGGCAGGCTAGCTCCATCACGCAGCCCGAGATTTTCTCGTCCGCCAGGCCAGTGTTGACACTGCCTATTCTTTCTTCCAAAGCCAGGAGCTCCTGTACACCAACATAAAAAATCACATTTGTTTCAAGAACAATTTGATGCTGCTGCAGCCAGTAAGCAATAAGAGGCTAGATCAGTTTTTCCTACCTCGTAGCTCATGTCATCAATGTCTAGTCTCATGTCCCAGTGAGGATCAAATGCTTCTCTTGATTCGTGGATGACTAACTGGTCCAGCATCATAAACCGCTTCAAAAGGAGTGCAGCTAAGTTAGATACAATGTCAAAATGTGCAGTATGTTGGAACAGTATTGAAGAGTGCAAAGACGTTATCTACCTCGGCTGCCAATCTTCCCAAGTTATTTTCCTCAATCATCAAAGGATGGAAAGAATGATAGGAATCCCTCATTCTTCTACTCCTTGCACTACCAGTGTGCCCAACAGAAACATGCCTTGGATGTCTCAAAGATGCAGCAGCTTCAACATGCAATGGCTGGACACTCGATGGCGCTGCAGAGGTTGCAGGAGGATAGCCTGGGGTTGAAGGTTGATAGCAGGGGTCAGCAGGCTCACACCGGACTGCCCCAGAGTTGGAAGAGCTCGCAAAAGCTGGCGGAACATAATTGCGGACAGTGTTATGGTGAGCTGATCTAGGACCGTATCCACCATGAGCGAATGGTGCACTGTCAGAAGTACCAGGAAGTATTGGCACAGGAGCACCAATATTGGTGCTCTGCGGAGCAGGATAGTATGACCTCTCTCTGAATGTTATGCTAGTGCTTCCATCTGTCCCTGGGGGATAATAGAAAAATTTCTTAACTTCTTGGAAGGGTGAAAAATCTCAAACAGTATTAAGTTCAAAGAAATGGTACACCATTTACCAGGCAGGTAACCCATATTTCATAAAAAGCTGGAATTAGCAGCAAATATGCTTGAATGGAGCTACTCCCTCCGTTTTTTAATATAAGAAGTTTTAGCTATTGCACATGTTGTCTACATGCACACTAAAATGAGTGAACATGCACACAAAAATGTGTCTATATACATTTGTGTGCATGTGCATGTGGACAAAACCTAAAACATCTTATATTAAAAAACGGAGGGAGTAGTAGTGTACGACAAAGACCCGAATATAATATCCTAAGAACTGAGCTGCTCAGTGGTGGGGCTGCTGTGTGTGCTCCGAGCCAACATTGGATTGATCCCAGCGGGATGAATACCATTGCTTCTCGCCCCCTGCTTAAGAATACACCGAGGAGGCCTCCCTCCTTCGCATCTATTTTCATCAAACATAATATTGACACACCACGATTATTCCATCCATCTAACATCTAAGATACGACCAGACTACCCTACATCTTTAAGAACAGTGTAATAAACACCAAGGAAACACATCAGATTAAAGCAAGGCTACTGCTTAAATGACAGAAACTGAAACCAACCTGGGGGAACAATTCTTGGAGGTAGAGATAAAGGAGCTCTATCCCGTTGTACTAGTGCACTTCCAAATGGAATACTTGCATTTGGATGGTATGGTGGCACATGAATGCTGCTTGACGGGTAAGCTGTAGATGGATTATACTCTGAATGGACAGAATTATGATCATGGCGTCCTCTCACATTCCTCTGAGATCCTTCGTGACTAGCAAAGTGATGATCGTTCCAGTGGCTTGTCCCCATGTTTGAAGTTACTTGTGGAGGGCGGGATTCAGGGGTAGGAACCGGATTCAGAGGCATGTAACCAGAGAACTGATTACTGGAAGAACTGCCAGGATAGTAGCCTGGACTGACGCCATCCACTGGATGAGTGATGGGATTTCTCCTCTTCAATGCAACCCTTCTGTCATCCACATGGAATCCAGGAATAAAATTATCCTCAGGTCTACGTGGATAGCTTATAGGCTGTTGAGTACTGTATGGTGCATAGCCGCTACTAGAGCTCCGGCAGGAGGATAAACAACATGGGAGGCATGAAAGGTTCCAGGGGCTCCACTCTGCTGGCTGTAAGACTGCCCGGTGTAGCTTGAAGACGGAATGTCATTTGATCTTACTGCCGTACCCCCATAACCAGACGGTCCAGTTCCATTAGGTGCATCACTTCTAGGAGGAATAAATACCTTCTGACCTGAGATAAACAAGGTACAACTGAATGAGTTGACCATAATTCAGATAACTGAATAATAAAACAGTATGCTAGTTAAGTTCATGTACCAAAAGGCGGAGGTTCATTGCGTGGCTGGTTCATATGATCCATTCTGGACATCTGGGAATTGTTATACTGATGCCCAGCCATGACACATGTACAGTCTGATCAGATGTTTGCTTAATCTGGAAAATTTGAGGATCAAGATTAGTATTTCAGCTAAACAAGTTGCTTGGCATTTAAATGGAAAGTTGAAGGCAAGTGACTATGCAGCATAAAAACTGAATAAAGTTCAAGGACAAAATACAGCATTTCAAACCTTACAATTGTGAGATGTGACATCAGAGTCACACAGATCTGAGATGCCCAAAGCCAAATGATTCAGTCATATGCAGTTATTTAACTGGGCATTCTAGTTTTAGAGAACATGCAAACAACCATTTCCACATCTCAAGAGAAGAAGCAAATAGATACAAGAGTTAAGCAGCAAGTGGCAAGACGAAAGAACAACAAGATCAAACACAAGCAACACACACTAGCTACTCCTCATGGCCGTTCATGCAACCTTTTTGGGCATTATTGCTCAGTCCCAACACAAAGATCACTAAGTTGGAAAATACAATTCAAGTATCCAATATGTTAAGGATGTGTCATCAGTCCCCACAAGTCATCCTTACAGTAGATAATATTTTCGCATGTAGAGTTATATATCTCTTTGAAATGGTGCTGAGCTAATTTTCTCTATTCATTTGCAGAAAACATCTGACATATATGAAATCAAAGAAAAAAGATTCAAATGATGCTGAGACAATAAAGCCAAAGCTAAAAAGATTTGACCACAAACTATGATTTGCCTATTTAAACAAGAAAAGGCAATGCCAATGGTTTTGCCTATCAATCTTTTGTGGCATATTTGTTGCAGGAAAAACTACAGTCACTCAATTGAAGTAGCAGAGTACAATGACATATTTGGTAATTGCAGCACCAGGAGCTCGAAAGTAGCAAATAGACTACATGACTTGTTAAAACAGTTGGAAATTTCATCTATTTGAAACTTTATTTATAGCGGCTGAATTTTCAGGTTGCCAGAATTTTAAAACAACTTTGTAGGATACATATCTTATGCTGATAATGTTACTCCAGACAACATTATCCACCTTAAGTATTTTGGTACCTAAAATATACACCATCTACTATCCATGTTGCAGTTGTAGAGATAAAATTGACTGCAGCTTTCTATAATCTGAATGTTTTACAGAAGATATTGAGAGATGATATAGAATACAGACTGGTAAAGAAACATATTTTTTGTTGATTATTTGCGAGCAAATTATGGATACACATCTTTTGAAGATATTTTGACTTCATGATGGTAAGTCAAAAGCACTATTTTTGCACTATGTGTACAATTTATATGATAAGACATTTATACTTCCAGATTTGGACAAGGTACAAAGCAGCATATCAAGACTACAGTCATCTATTCACCAAGTGATAGACACACACATGATACTGGTTACACAGCAAAAGTATTAGGAATTTAGGATCACGCTGTACAAAAATTACCAATACTTGAGTATGAACCATGAAAAACTGCCTGCAGAAATATATTTTGCCAAGCCAGGCAAGAAAGATAAGACCAGAACCTCTGGTAAGCATAACTAATCATGATAATACAACAAATAGACAATGAAGTTGGAACTGATCTACACTGAACATTGGTGATAGCACTCTTCCAATAGTACAGCTATTATTTACATTCTAGCAAGTATAAGAAATATCTGACTCAAAATTCAACCTTTACATAGTATGAGATGAGCTCTTATCACAATGAGCTATGCCATGGGGAGAGATAGATAGTGTAAACAATATGATAAACAAAATAACATAATTCGATGTCTAAGACAAATGTGTACTCCTAGCTATCAGCTTCAGACGCCCCATAAAATATCGTCGTCGGGTGGTCATAGAATGTCAGGTAGAAACATGGCCCATGTAAATGGATACCAGATGTGTGATATTGGTAAGGTTCCTCCATGAAGTTGTTCTGCCCTTTTGTTCCATTTATGTGTGGATGCATCTTGTTTCCAACCTCATCAATTGATCTATTTTGAATAACCTTTCTCTCCTTTCAATTCCCGTCAAATGGCTATCTGCAAATGTCTCTCAACACCACAGGAACTGAGCTTGTTTCAAGGTCCAGCTACCCTCATCACAGAGCCAGTTCTACGTCTTAAGCTGAATTCATCTTGGAAAAGCACCTCGGTTCAACTAATTTGGTAGGGACCATTAGGTCTTAGTTACTTTTCCAGATTTTACACCCGTCTATTGGTAAATTAATAATCCAAACCATGACAGGCAAATTGATGGTTCTTGTATGAAGTGCATGCCTGCACTGCTCCAATTAATACTCACATCGATCACGAAATCCTTCTACACATATTAACAATGGCCATCGGTTCATATACCGTCACACTTGGTCCATGAACTTTCACGAAACAAACCACAATAGGCTAAACGTACTATGTGCCAAGTGTGGCAGCCGTTAGGTACGCTTATCCAGTTCCTGGAAGGGGCGCCACTTCCAAAAACCACATTGGGGGCCTGACTTGTATGCTTAAGAATATTGTTGATGTTACAGTCTTGCAAGAGGTGCCGCCTTCTCTCACCCTAAGGACAACGCACATTAATTTTGAGCATTTGCCCTTTTTTAGGCCAAATTGGTCCTCAAATGGTATAAATCAACTGGAAGAGCTCTTCCATTTGCTGCTGCAGCAGTCAGTACATAGCACTGGCAACATGAATCAAGAAGCCCAAACGCCCATTTGTTTGACCATAGCTTCATTTTGGTAAATCAAGAAGTCAAACAAGAAAACAAAAATCTCCGTTACTTTGAAAGATCAACTAGTACCTGCAATATTATTAATAGCTCAGTCCAAATGAAGAAGTACTAACACACAGGGAAGAAAGATTCAGATTATAGTAATATCTGGGTAAATCAAAAGCTATAATTCTCCAGTATAAATATAACCTCCCTTGTTTCATCAGGATTTAGTCGGAAAAGTAATAAACTGAAGGAGCTAGAAGAAAGGACGGCCAGCGACAAACCCATCAAATCTAAAGGCAAGGGAGATGAACGCAAAGGGTTTGTCCCCAAGAAAAGGTGATAGTACTAGCACCAGGCAGTGGTAGCTTCCAACTTGCCAGCTTGAATCTGTAGCTATAGTATTTCTGGATGATTGGAAGTATTCACTAACCTGGGTGCCTGACCAACAGATAATTGGAGGAAATGGCAACTCTTACCCAACCTAATTCCCACGTTTGCCCAATTCGAAGTAAAACAAACAACGAAACTGAATCATGTCCCCGTAGATTGAACTCCAACTCTAGCGAATCTTAGTCACTGCTTTCAAGGACGTGGGCTATTTCAGAAGCCATATCTCACTATAACCTGCATTTCCATAAGAAATAACGGTTTGTGTGCCATTCCTGACAACGTAAAATACTGTATAGATAGTCTTCAAAATTTCAACAAAGAATACCTGAAGATGCAGAAGACATGTTGGTGCAAGTGATGTAGAATTTCATGGATACTCATCAAGGGAAAGGACAACAGTGGTGTGCCCTTAACATATAGAACAGTTTTTCTTCTAAGGTAAAGCTGAGCTGTACAACTTGTATTCTCTGTTGGATAGAACTTGTAAACAACCAGCATGGATCACAGAATCAAAGGGTTCCATGATCTAACGGTCGAAGCATTGCAGGACGAAGGTAAACTTGAAGGCTGAGATATATCACGAGTTGTGCATACCACTTGCCAATGATTTTTACCTTGTGATCACTCAGATGTTAAGAGATAGCATGAACTAAATTTCCATTATATAACTTCTAGTGTGAATATTCTTATTCTTCACGCTTACATATACAAAATGCATGGTGCACACAAAAGTTCAACTAAAACGACCAAGTTCAGATTAAATAGTGGGTATGGATATTTGAAATTGAAAAAATATACTCCCTCTGATCCAGAAAAACTGTCGCAAGTGTAGCTATGGAATTGTACTAGCAAAGTTCATTCCTTCGGACACTTTTAGTGGATCGGAGGGAGTATATGTTTTTACTGGTTGGGGCGAATTCATGCACTAGCCAACTGAACCAAAAGTCTGAACTGATGAAAAGGGTCTAGGCTCTTCCAGACCTTAGACGTGGATCGATGAAGGCTGCAACTATTTTTATTAATAGCGCATTAACCAAAAGTCTGAACTGATAGAAAGGGTTAGGCAATACCCCCCCCCCCCGACACACACACCACTCAGAAAATAATAGAACGAATAGTTCTGAACTACAAATTCTCGAGCTGAAGTAACTCATTCATGGATATACTTCTTGTTAGAAACGAGGAAAAGGTCCAAAGGCTTTAATTGGCACTTTGGCAGGTCCAATGTATACGGGTTTTGTGCACTACAAGAGTAGAAACTAAAAGGTAAGATTAGGAGAAAAGATGCTGAACTCATCAAGCAGGATTGACTAGTGTCTTGAAAGCATCAGCCAGATGGTACCTATACATAGAAGCTGAGATAGAGTGGTAACATGAATAATGGCCAATCCACTGAAAGGATATTTATAAGCGTAAGGGTTAAATGAGACGACCACATGCGGCTAGATGAAGGATGGTTGAATGGGACGACCACAAGAAAGTAGCCGGATGGATGGCATGCCATTTTTTGTAAAGCGGTCATTAGGCGGTCAAAGATTATTGGATAACAGAGCATGTTTGACATCAAACAATAACGAGTACAGAACCAAATAGGCTTGGGAGCATTTCTCGTTTACTGGGACCATGCTTGCCCGTGGAAATCGCCCGATCTTACAAGCCTGGTCCAACATGGCCACGGATTGGAGTCACAACGATGGCCTGAAGTCCAATAGGGACAAAACTAGAAGCCGAAGCACGATGATGTTCTTCACAGATATCAATTCACCAAAAGCTCACAGTGGATATTATGGTCAAATACAGGGTGGATGTACACGATACAGCTTCAAATGCAATTAATCAGTCAAATATGCAAGTCCAGGGTGATCACAGTTCACAGCTTGTTGGACGCCGACAGGTCCCGAGTACAGAACCAAACAAGCTGAAGCAGAGCATTAAGGAGGGGGCCATTTCGCTTTCAGGAGACCGTATAAATCACACGATCGTGGGCAGCTCGGCCTAATCGGGGATCAGAATCAACCATCCGTACCGCTCGGAGCCACGCCCATCCCGGTAATTAGAAGGCGACGTCGACGGGAGACCACCACCGCCGCCCCAAAATCCCCCAATCAACAATCCACCCTCAAATCCCTCCTCTCCGCCGAAGCACCCCCGAAATCCACCTGCGGCGGGCGCCAACCAACCTCCGGAAAGGGGTTCTCCGGCCGAGAAACCGCCGATCAGACCAACCAACTGCCCCCCACCGAATCGGACGCACGCACGCACGCGACGGGATGGGATTGAGCGGGGTTTGGGGATCGGGGGAGGCGGCGTTACCTTCTCGGGTCCGCGCGGCTCGGGTCCTCCGCGCGCCTCTCCGCCGGCGCGAGGACGGGAGGAGGGTTTGGTCTCTCTCTCGTTCTTCTCCGCGGACACGCAACCGCTTCCCCCTGTGAGGAAGAGGAAATGAGGATTGGTGATTGAAGGAGGTGGTGTCGCTCTGCTTCTTCGAGGGAAAGGGGAGAGGGCCGCCGGTATTTATAGGCGGTGGGAGGCTGGAATATTTAATTGGGTCTGGGTGTACGGTGGACCCACCGGTCAGAGAGAGTTTTGACACGTCTTTCTTTTCTTTTTTCGAATTTTTCTGTGTTTGGCTTGGACGAGGACGAGTAAATTTGGTGGGCAATGTGCTTTTCGTGCCTGGGAGTTGAGAAACTGTGGTACGGGAAGAAAGGAGTGCGGCACTTTTTTTTTAATAGTAATCTTGTATGTGTAACGCACTTGTAATTTTGAGAATTTCTTCTCTCATGGTATAAATAAAGTGGACTATCATGATGTTGCGCCAACCATATAAATGGGCAATCTCTATGCTCCCTCCCCTTTCCCCCATGTCACAGCTCATTCTGAATATGAAGAATTAGATAATCAGAAAGTTCTAGCATTACTTTCACCTTCCGAACACTGTGAACCAAAAATTCTACTCCCTCCGTCCTAAAATAAGTGCCTCAAGTTTGATCAAAAGTGGATGTATCTAGACATGTTTCATGTATAGATACATCCATTTTTTGGCAAACTTGAGACACTTATTTTCGGACGGAGGGAGTACATCAATTCCACACTTAAGTACACAATCTCGCTCTAATAAAACGCGACCGGAAATTAGTAACAGCCAATGATGCATATCTTCACCATCTTATAACCTACAGTAGGAAAGAATGGTTTTCAGATGATTCAAAAATAGGGAAGTGGATCCCCTTTCCGAGTCAATTGAAGCAATAAAAATGCATACCACGAAAAGGAAATATGTGACACAAACTTAATATGACTGAAACAACATACATAGAGTCAGGTTGTAAAAGCTACCAGGGCCGGCCCTGAGCAGTCCGGGGCCCCGGTGCAAGACAAAAAAAGGCCCCCTACACACAAAAAATTTATATAGCTCATTGTGATATTTGGAACAAATGCACCTGGAACTGGTTGCCGGCAGATTGCCCGAACGAATCCACCAATCTGGCAGGTAGCAGCAGCAGTATCAATCCTCCTCAATCCCTCATGCCGCCGCCGCCTCGTGCAACTCCGTCCAACAGTACCGGTCAATTCTCCTCCTCCCTTTCTTCTTCTACAGTAGACAGGCAGAAGTCAGGCAGGGGCCGATCGAATGAAGAAGAACATCTAGGGAGATTTATAAAAGGGGATTAGGAAGTACAAAACATTGCAGATTTTCCTCCTAAACTTATTGCGCCCTGACAGCTAGAAATCGCTACGGAAGAGCAACGTGCCATTATCGCGTGATTGGGGAGGAAAGAGAAGAGGAGAACACAAGGGGTCGAGGAGTCAAGAGGAGAACCAGGAGTCGAGGAGCGCTCGGTCAATGCTTGGCCGCTTGGGACGGTCGATCGGTCCACTCGATCGATGCCTTTTTTCTCCAGTGGAACATGTGATTGGGCCTTTCCTATACATACATATACATAGCTAACGTATCTAGCTGGGGGACCCCTGGCAAGCGAGGGCCCTGTGCGGCCGCACAGCCCGCACCTGCTCAGGGCCGGCCCTGAAAGCTACCCAAATATTTTTTAACTTCACTGCATCAACTAACTTGAGGTGGTGCCTTCTATTACATATTACATGTAAGGTCCAAGAAAAGTTGTAAGGAAAATGACAGACTTAATAGGGGAAGTAAATTTAATTCAAGGCATCAATGACGTCGGCCAATTTACTCGAGTGAACTCTCCAATCGCTCACCAGACTACAAGAGCTTGAAGAAGAACTTGACAAGGACACCTCTTCCAGAGAAAAAAATGGAAGTGACCTCTTTTATGCAGAGAGAAACTACATGCCTATAAGTTACTTTGACAGTCTCCACATGCATGAATCCAAAAGGGGAGAATGGATCATCCATTCGTCACTAAATCAATCAAGAAACACTGATACAAACAATCTGCACCTATTTTATAAATAGTGATCTTTTCACTTTTTCCCACTATACATTTATTTTCTTTCTTTTTCATATCTTCCAAATATGACCGAATTTGATCTAGAAACGTGACATGCTTACAAAATAGCACCTCCTACATATAGAACCATAATTGTAGTGAGTGTAATCTGCAGTACTCAAGCAAATAATATCAGGGTAAAACTCAATAGATGACAAATACCAGGTCAAAAAAGCCGTCAAAGGTGGAGGTGAAACAAATGATGCACTAAAAGTCCAGTTCTGTACCTGGAAAGAAGCCAACTGTGCTCAGGGTTGCTGCAGCCATGGTATGATATATGAAGTAGTAAGTGAGAAAATGACCTGGGACGTAGACGAATGACATGAAGGTAGATACAGAGGCCTGTTTTCCATCTTTAGTGCACATAAGAAAGACCGCATGCAGACCCCAAACGTGTGCCCATGAATATCCGTCACTGCAGGGAAAAGAACAATTTTAATCAAATGGCAGATGATTCTTTTTCCTCAAATAAACAAGCCTTCATACACTGCAGCAGAAGAGAGCCCAGCCCGGCTGACCATCTATCATTTTCTACAAACCCAGCTTCCCAGACAGGATAAACCTAAATATGCTAACAGTGAATCATATAAGAATTAGCAACCAACAGGATAATGGTACGTAGCAACCAGGAAGTGTTGAGATAAGACTGCTATTGGTGAAAAGATATTACTACGAACTTTCCAGCGATACGGCTGGCGACAAAAGCACGTGCATGGTACGTCGTGAACTCGTGATCAAACCGAGTATATTAAAATCATTCAAGATTCGGTACATACATCTCACAATAAAACTTTATGTATATCTTAATTCAACATCATGCAGAAGTTAAGGAACAAAAAAAGTAGCAGTGTGTACAAATTTAGATATCAATCTCACTGCAATCAGTTAAATCAAGAATTCAAGATACACATCACAGACTATCAAGAAAATGAGAAAATTACATCATCTACATTATAATTCACCCCAGATCATCAGATACACCAAAGGATTCTGCACACAGTTTGACTATCCCAAGAATCTGAGAAGCCAACAGTTAAAATACTTGAATTCTGTAAACAAAGCCAAAATCCTTTTTTCAATACTTAAGCACGACGTAGGTCTAATGGCACTTATCAGACACGTAAGATGGTCCGGCATAGGTGTAGCTATGTAGTATTGAGAGGTTACCTGTCGACTACTGTGATGCGCTAGCAGCGTCAATATTTCCTATTCTGCTTCGCCCCAATGAACTCTCTCTTCCCTTCAGTGTGGAACCACTCGCCAATTCATGTCAAATTATGTTAACATGTAGAGACTCCTTAATATAAGATTTCAGAATAAAAGTCAGTTTCTCTGAACATTTTAAGAGATATCCTGAACATATTCAGCCTTTAGTTTAACAAAATTCATGCAAAAATGAACTAATTGAGGATAGCATAAATTGATACTATATCGGAATCAAATTATAAATCTACATAGATGCACACAGACATCCAAGATGTCAACAAGAATTTAATTCAGAACTTTAGATTCATCCTTTCGCAAAACATTTCCTTCTAAAGTTAGTATGCTTCAAGTGAACCATCAGAGGCAAAAGAATTGTATGACAAGCAAAGAATACTATAAGATCTGATTGGTTTTTACTATTTTTCTTATTTGGTAGATATAGTTGTCATAGAGCAACATCACCTTTTTCTAGAGCTACAGCACCTCATCTCTCTCTTGGAGCCTTCTAAAGCCAACGTACCATGTGCTAGAAATAAAAGGAACATAGTTTTCTTGATTCCTAGCAATAATATGAAATGAAGCTCCACATGAAGGATAAAATTGATATGATCATGCACTCATGGCACTCAACAGATCATTGCGTAGCTTATTCTTTTTTGCTTGTCAATATCGGCAAGAAATATTCCACTATCCTCTGCAGTCTGCATGATTGAGATACTTCATGTCAAGCATAATGGATTTTGTAGCATCCAAAGTTTTGCCATGTAAAAGAAGATTAATTATCTAGGACTATTAATGGCTGACCACAAATAACCAAACAACAACGTAAAATGATGGTGTCCACAAACCTTCGAAAATTTCCCTGTTCCCAAATAAGCATGAGTTTGTGTATGTGGACTACTCCGTCAGTCAGGTTTGTGTACAATTCGAAAATTTCTCCATAGTCCATACTCAAACCGGTAATGCAATTCAGATTCAGCGTACAAGTGCAATTCAGATTCAGAGTACAAGTGCAAATTCAGATTAAGATAGAAGTGCAATTCAAATGAGCAATTCAAGTACCTTGGACAGTCCTGGCCCCGGCAGTGTGAGTGTACGACGGCGGCAGCGGCGGCCGTGGCAGTGCGGAGGTGGCGTCCTCTCCCAGCCAGTGCGACGGTGGCGGTGGTGGCGTCTCGCGGCTAGTGGCGGCGTCGTGGTCCAGGCAGGGCGTCGAGGGCAGCAGGACTGCTGGGCGGCGACGCTGGTCGGACTGCGGCTGTATTGAGGCAAGGGCGTCGAGGGCAGCAGGACTGCTGGGCGGCGACGCTGGCCGGACTGCGGCTGTAGGGCGTCGAGGGCGGCGACGGTGGCCGGACTACGGCTGTATTGAGGCGAGGGCGCGTCGCTCAGGGGCGTGGGAGCAGGAGACCCGCGGCGTACCGAGGCAGCGGCGAGGTCGGAGGCAACGTGCGAGGGCTTGGAGGCATCAGACGGGGAACTGCAGAAGAGATCGTGGAGGGCGGCCGTGGCAGTGCGGGAGCCGGGGAGCGGCAGCGGCGCTGGGTGGATTGACGGTTTTCTTTTTTTGCGTAGTGGGCTTTTTTCTTCGTAGAAAAAACTAAATGCACATCATACATCATTGGGCAAATCTGGGACGTTGGATTGAGGCTGATGAACGGTTTAGATCCTCCGGATCTGACAGACTCTGTCTTTTAATATTAGTGGAGATGAAAATGGATACCCATTACCCGGGTAAAAACCCTATTGTAAAAACCTATTAAGATAAGGGTATGGGATAAAATATTATCTATGGGTATGTGAACGAAAAAATACATACCCATGGGCTAGATACGGTAAGAGTATAAGAGTTAATTGCACTGGCGGTCACACAACTCGTCTCACATGTGCACTTAAGTCACACATCTGAAAAACGTGTATAACAGGTCACACAACTGAACAAATATGTGCATTTTGGTCACAAGCAGACCACATCATCCCGTTATTGACCGAAAATGTTCACAAAACACCTTGATGTTATATTGGAAGGGTCATACTACAAAAACTGGTGCCCTGGGGCCACCCGTCAGGCAAATTCCCAACCAGCCCCTGCTCTCGCCGCACTCCCTGTAAAATTTCCCACCGGCGGCGAGCTCTTCGACCGGATCATCGCCAAGGGCCACTACACAGAGCGCGTCGCGGCGTCGCTGCTGCGCACCATCTTGGGGATCATCCACACCTGCCACTCCATGGGCGTCATCCACCGGGACCTCAAGCCCGAGAACTTCTTGCTGCTCAGCAAGGACAAGCACATGCCGCTCAAGGCCACCGACCTCTCCGTCTTTTTCAAGGAAGGGAAGGTGTCAGGGACATCGTCGGCAGCGCGTACTACATCGTGCTGGAGGTGCTCAAGCGCAGCTATGGGCCCGAGGCCGAAATCTGGAACGTCGGCGTCATGCTCTACATCCTGCTCTGCGGCGTCCCGAAATGGCGGAAAGGTAATTAAGCTTCTTCTCTTCTGTCGCTAGATTTTGCCATTGCCTGAGCTGAACCAAAAGACTGATTTGGTGCGAACAGAATCGGAGCACGGGATCTTCAACTTCATCCTGAGATTGCAGGTCAACTCCATCCACGCGGTTGGCCCCTTCTCCCTCGCGCCACCGGAGCTCGCGGAGGGCGCGCCACGAAGCCGAGGCTGTGGTGCGCGGAGTCGGCGTTCTTGCCGGAGATGGAGGGCGGCGTGGCCGCTAGAGACGGACGGCGGCAGACTTCGGCATGAGCCAGGTGGGTCTGCGGATGGCGGCGCTGCCCCGAGCCGGCGCATGAGGGGAGGACATGTGGGAGACGGCGGTGGGTGCGGCTCGGGATGCGGCCGGCGGCGTGGCTGCCGGAGTTGGAGAGCGGCGTACGGGGAAGAAGATGATTTTTTTGCAATACTGAACTCCTAATATTACTCTGGGGGGGGGGGGGGTTCTGAAAACTTCCGGTCCAAAACGGGATGACGTGTCCCGTTTGTGAACAAAGTGCACATAGTTGTTCAGTTGTGTGACCCGTTATACATGTTTTTCAGATGTGTGACTTAAGTGCACATGCGAGACGAGTTGTGTGACCGCCAGTGCAATTAACTCAGTATAAGATGGTATGACTCATATCCACGTATCCATGTACCCATCTAATATTTGACAATTGAGACTAAACTTCCATGCACCGATGCATGAGTAGAGTCTATGCATGAACGCCACGATCAAATTTCACATGTAAATTATGTTTTTTTTTTGCGAAACACAGTACAAATGCAGACGCTCACAAATATATGCACACACTCATCCCTATGAATGCACGCACGCACACCCTACCCTATGAGCACCTCCGAGAGACTGAGCCGGCAGGTCAAGTCTTGAGATTGACGAAGTCAGCATAGGCGCCTCGCTGTCGACGGGAACGTCGCCTCACACTGAAGAATATTCTGCCTAAATGAGAAATACCAGTGTCAAACCTGCGGTTTAAACTCTGGTGGGTTGGGGGTACAACCACTCTCCTAACCATCTTGCGACAGGCAAGTTCTCCATGTAAATTATGTTAGGTAACGTAGGCAAGAATTGCTCGTTTCACCCTCCGCGGATGGCGGACCACCTAGTGATTTTGCCACGCTATAACTATAGATTAGCTATGCCTACTATTGTATTAATATATCTAATTCATGTGATCAGGTCTCGACTCCTGATGGAGCAAAAAAAATCTCTTCCGGAAAGGTTTTGTGTTGTTTTACGACTATTTTATGTTCATGCGATGTGTTATAAACACGGGTATTTTTAACCGCGGGATTCCATTATCCTGTTGGGTGACGGATATGAGAAGAAAGTTGTACCCATTGACGGATAAAGTCAGGGTGGATGAGTAAAGGTATGGGGTGCCATCTCTAGGAGTGCGCTAGGTGGCGTGCGACCTTGCAACCACCTTTTTTTTCTTTTTTATGCAAGAAAAATGTTATGTGGGCGGCTGTACTCAAAAGTTACACAAGGTCAAATATAAGTATAAATGATTTCTGCATTTTAGTGTATAAGCGGATTATTCCTTCATTGCAAAGGCAATACATTCTTGTGGGCGGCGAGGCATTAGTGCCAACACCTATTTGGTATTGTATGGAAGTCTTGATTAACGAAAGGGATATAAGGACATACATTCACTTGGGTTTAGCGTAGTTCTTATGTTTCTTTCCATTCACAAGAACGAAGAGGCTATCGGTTAGCTCCAGGTCCAGCTTGTAAATAGGGCCAGTAATACTTAACCTTAGGTTCGGATCGGACTCTCCTTGAGATAAGCTAGAGAATTGATTGGTCGGGCGAAGTAAGTGATATGTTATCTAGGATTCGAAACTCCATTGTCGTGGAAGTCTAAGAGGATAAAGGAGGATGTTCCCAACATGGACAATTTGTAGGGTTAGGATGTGCATGTTTACCCAATTAGCAGAAAGCTAAAAGCAAGCCAATGAAGCGCAGCTAAGGGGCTCCGGCTTTCACCTATTGAGTCGTTGTTACCTGACCTTCTAAGTGGGTTCTAGTTTGAATTGTCATAGTTTGTTACCTTACTTCAGCGTGTAAGCCAGGGTTGATAATCCATAAGGAAATGAGGCAACACACTTGACCGGGTTCTGGCTCCTTCGATGCTAGAGTACGTCGGGGACTAAAAATGACAAAGTTGTTACTGGATGCTTTTTTTACAACTCTGAAGCGCTATGTCTAGTGTGGAGAACAAATAGTTACAGTTATAAAGTTGACTTTTGTGCAGAGAGAAGCCGGAGCACAAATGTAATCTCAACAAGCATCTTTGTACCAGTGACGTGCTTTGGTGCTAACTTTAGCAAATAGATAACTCATCGCGTAATTAAAGTTATCTTTCGTGTCGAGATTGGACAAGATCACGCGATACAAGTCATTAGCCAATCTCCCTTGGCTTTCGTGGAACGTTGCTGCATTTCTTACAAAATTTCTCAGCGACGGAGTTTGTCTATAAAAAATACTTGAATTTCCGTATGTTTTCTAGCAAAGAAATTCTTGAACTTTTTTTCCTGACATTCTATGTTTTCTTGCATTGTTCTGGATTTGTACAATTTTCCATGCCAGTCAAAGTGCCTGGAACAGAGGACAAAACCGCAAAATGGCCAATATGACGTCATGAAAGGGAGTGTATTCAGACCAAGGTTTCGGTTACCGGCCAGAATTCCGCGGTAACCGGCCGGTAACCGGATTTCTCGAACCCCCGGAATTTGCATATCTCGGATGAAAAATCTCGGATTAGTCAAATTTGAAATAAATTTGTGGTCGAAAAAATTAAATTTTAAAAAAATTCGATGTTTTAAGTTTAAATCCTAAATTCTTGCCGAAATATTAGGCCGGTTACCGGCCGGTATTTTCCGGTAACCGGGTTCATACTTTTACAAGAACAGGGGCCTCTTTTGGCCCCATGAATTAGTATTGTACTCCGTACTACATAAATGAACGAATTCAATGAATCTAGAAACCTATGACCTATGAAAAAAAAATTGAGTTCAAGGATTACAGATCTAATGAAAAAAAAGCAGAACAACCTCAGGATACAAGAAAATTGCAAACCAGTCCTTGAGGCCCAGCTCCCACCGACGCCGCCGCACCACGGTGACCGCCAGCCGCGCGCTGCCGCCGCGCTCCACCCGAGCCGGCGAGATGCAGCGAACCGCGGCCAGGAAGCCGCCGGCGAGGCCGCCGTCTTCAGTCAACTGCCTGGGTCTTGGCAGTGAAGCGGGAGGCTGGAAGTCCGCCAGATCGAAGCCATCGCCATGGACCGGCGGCCCGGCGCGGATGCCCGACGTCGATGAAGATCTGGAACCTTGATCTCCCGCACCCCCAGAAGCTCGAACCGGCGCCGGAGAGAGCGCCGGCGGAGCAGTGGCGCACCTGCAGCCCTCCAGCACCGTCGAAGACGACGCCGAGGGGTGGAAGCCGCAGAGCACCAGATCGAGACGGCGCCGCCCTTCCGCCACGGCAACGCCGCCCGCAGCCCCCATGCTATTCACCGGAGCGCAGATCTGGAGGTTCCCCGTCCTCCCGCCGCCGGAGCGACCGTCGGAAGGCGAGAAATCTCCGGATGCGCCGGCGGGAGCTGGTCGACGCGGAGTCGCCTCCCCGTCGCCTCTGTCCACTGTAGCACGGGGTGGTTCCAGAAATAAGAGGGGAGTGTTTGAACCCTCTATCACCTATGAAATTGTTTGTTCATTTGTCCAATACCCACTGCTGTCGTCAGTATACATCCAGTTCTCTCCGGCAAGTCTTAGGCACAAAGGTTCGCTTCGAGATTCCTCAGCACCACTACGATCTGCTCAGATCAAGCACGAGAAAAGAAAATTAGAGGCAGGCCAGCAAGGTGATCGATGATAGCTAGTTAGCTAGAACATGGCAATGCAGGAAGTGCTTACCGTGTCCAGGACGATGCGGTCCACGCCGAGCAGCTGCAGCCTCTGAAGACGCGCCTCCACCGGGACAGCGTCGTTGGAGGCGAAGACGTCGCCGACGAACCGGTAGACCTGGGCGAAGCGCGGGTCGTCCGGAGACAGCGGGAGCTCGATGGTTTCGTCTTCGTCCTGGAAAGCGCCGCCGTGATCCGGCCACGATCCGCCTTGCGCGTCGCGTTGAAGGTCCGGGACGCAAGGTTCAGGCGACGCGTACGCCGCCCAGTCCATGCTCGGCACCAGCGTGTCGGTGTTGTTTGGGTGGACGTGCGGTGGGTGCTGGCGGAGGAGGGCGGCGCGGCGAGGGTGGAGCGGCGGCGGCAGGCACGCCCCGAAGCCGAGCTTCTGGGCCTTGAGGAAGTGCTTCTGGGCGTGGCTGCGGATCTGCACGCTCGTCTTGGTCGCCACGAACGCCTCGATCATCTTCCAGTCGCGACCGAACCTGCAGTCCGAAGAGAAAAATGCAGTCTCGTCAGTTCAGAGTTACTACAAGTGCGAGCAGAGCAGTGAGACAGGGGAGGCGGTGAACTCACATGTGCAGGGCGTGAAGGAAGCGGTCGTGCTCGTCGTCGGTCCACCGCTCCCGGGGCCGCGTAATCGTGTACGGCTTCCGGAGCTTCGTCTTCTTCTCTGCTGCCGGCAACGGCGCCGCCGGCGACATCCTCACGCCTCTCATCATCGCTGCCATCGTCTCTCGCACGCAGAGCAGAAAACTTCACACACTCGCAGTCGCAGGAGCAGCAGTTGAAGAGCGTATCGAGGGGTGAGGCGCTAGCTAGACTGCAGTGAAGTGATGAAGCACGGAGGCAGCTAGCAGAGCGCGCGTATATGTAGTGTTCGGTCGACCACGGGACGGAGATGCGATTAATGGAAGCCGTGTGAGGGGTGCAGCACGTGCATTATGTCTTTGCAAACCGGACAACAGCAAAGACCACATGTGCTCAACGTGAACACGTGCCCCAAAAAGACACGGCTATGGAAGCTCCAGCTTGCCTCACTTTGGTTAGGCCGATCGAGGGCGCCGAGCTTGGCCAAACTTGTAGTCCCTCCATCTAAAAATAAGTGTCTCAAGTTTGCTCAACAGTGGATGTATCTAGACATGTTCATGTATAGATACATCTACTTTTTGCCAAACTTGCGACACTTATTTTTTGGACGGAGGAAGTAGCACTATAGCAGCCATGCCTCGCAAGCCCAGCAAGTGAAGTCCAACACAAGCATCACAAAATTAGCCACAAGAGCGCTGGTACCACAACAGGTCGACAACGCTGCTGCGCTAACCAGCATCAACCAAGAAGCTGCCGCAAAACACATATGAAAGGCACGATAGCAGATGATGAGGCAAGGGGCACGCAAAAAAAATATGTTTATAGCCACAGAATTTCAATATGCTTTATAGTTCCCCAAAACGGGCCATCACTTTGAGTGTGTTGGTGGTGCCAACAAGGTTACAAGGATGAAAACTGCAACCATGTAGAAGGGTTTGTCGGGGCACGAATGTAAAGATCAAACATTGGTCCATCACAGCTTGTAAACGGGTGTAATCCCGAGCAGTTGGAAGCACTGTCGCATGACGACTGCAGTCGCTTCGCAGAGCAGCAGCCGGCTTGGCTCCTCCGGTGATCCTACCACCTATGGAGTTAACAAAGACGGGGGTTAAATCTCATGAGGTAGGAGGTGGCATGCTTAGTGACAGAAACAGGGAGAAGTATACCTGACAATTGGTGTAGAACCTTGTGAACATTTCAGATAAATTGTATAGATATTCACACAGATTATTGGGAAGGAGATTTGTGCATGCGTCTTCAACAACCTGATACAGATAGCAGCACATAAATCAATAGAAAAGAGGACAAGATACCTCAGATTAGTGACATACAGGAATTGCCTAAAAAGTACAATACAGAGCCACAATGCTTTACTAGTTGACTAATAGGAGCAGCAGGTTGCGCAATTAACAATTGAAAATGTACGACTTGTTTGTTCTGTTTATAAATTGCCGCTGTCACCTCCCAGGCACACCTATCCAGAATGGGAGGGGGCACCAGTGGATGGCAGCGTTGCTCTGGTCCAGATAAACAAGAGGACACCATCCTGGAGCTTCTGCTGAGGGCCAAGAAGGGCACAGCGTTGTTGGTAGATGGTAGCAGCATACACATTGATGCAGCAAAGAAGGAGATCAACATGCCAAGCTCCAGCAAGCGTTTTATGCTGTGTCTGCCTATTGAGGCCTGGACAGTGGAGAACGTGAGGTGAGGGATCATGATGCTGGTGGACTCCCATATGGCGGGCGGTACAAAGACGAGCAGAGGTGTCTCGTCATGAAGCTGCAGTTGGAAAGATCGACCTAGAGGGCTATGCCCCTATAAGGGACGCGCACCAGCGACGTGCTCGGCACGTCACTCTGCCAGTGCCATCATCACCAATCACCATACATGCCTTTGGGGACGCACGTGTCTCTGCCACCACTTCTCCACCAATCTACACTTTGAGCATGTCGTTGAAGGTGTCGAAAACTTGGATGTGGAGGTAGGTAAACTGCATGTCGTGGAGACCGAGCTCAAAAGAGTTTGCCGCTTCACACGCCAGACATCATGCGGTTACCACCTAGCTGCAGCACAGGATTGGGCGACTGGGAACACAGGAAAAGGCGAGGGACGGAGAGGGATGAGGGAAGAAATGTGGGGTCATGAAACTTTTGTCGAGTAGTAGCCATGTAAAGCCAAAACGTTGCCGTGTCTAAACTACTGCCACTTTGACAACATGATAGAGCAAACACCTTCGCGTAACCTAGGAAGGGATCAAAACAAAAGGTAGTGATATTCGAGGCGGGATGTGAAACATCTACTTTCGCACTTTGGTTGACCCTCAAAACTCATGGGAGTGAGGATGTGTGTACAGCATCATATCAGGTGACATACACCTTATTTGAACCAAGAAAGTTACTCAAATCCTAGCACACAACCGAAATGTTTGTTAATCACTGCGGTCACTCACTGCTCAACAATATGCCAGACTAAAGTTTTCAGCTGATTCTGGGTTAATCGATTGAATGAATAATTTAGTTAATAGTGTCAATCATACCTCTGCAAAACGAATAAGATATAGTCCCAAGACACGCTCATCTGGATGGCCAAGAGAAATGTTTCCATTCTGAAACAAAAAAGTCACTATTTAATCCATGTCTGATGGCCAAACTTAATTCATGGTGAAACTTTATAGAATTCAAAGCATTAGCACATAAATTTAACAAGTATTACCATTTTTAGATCTTCCAGATCCATGTTAGATTTCCGTATAATGGAGCAAATACGAGCATGAGCATACTGAAGATAGACAGCAGTGTTTCCCTGTTCACAAACCAAATTAGGATGTAAATAACGATTAACAAGAGTACGTGAAAAGATGACTGGGTCAGAAAACACATGAATAAAATTTCCATTCATGCAAGAGAATGATCATAATACAAGATTGAATACAGAGCATATAGTGTATACAAGTATGGTATTGCAGCAGTTGAGAACAGATAAATACTGAAGAATGCCAAGATTGCAAAATAATTCAGTAACAAAATATTGGAATTTGGAAGTACCTTATCACTTAGCATCTGATCAAAGCTAAACGTGTAATTAGTCAGTCTATTGTTTTTCAGATCTGCATACCTATATTGAAGGTAGAAAAACGTGAGAATACTGATCAGATTAGAATTTCAAAAGCTTAGCTATTTCATTTCAGTCCAACAAAATTGTCTTCAAAGAAGAAAAACGGGTACATACTTGACAGCACCATATCCTACTGCCTTTGAAGTTTTCTCTAATTCCTCTTCAGTCCAGTCAACAATTTTACCTAAACAAAACCATATCATATTAACCTGAAAGGTTAGAAGGAAACGAAATTCCATAATTGTACAGCTTACCATTGTCCTTGAGACGCTGTTCAAGTTCTACTTTACTTCGAGATTTAGCCTCATCAAGTAGGTCTCCCAACCGAACAACCTCAGTACTACGAGTTCGGAAGCGCTTGCCATCTGACCCAAGAACAAGGCCAAACCCAACATGATTTGTTTTCGGGAACTTCTTCTCATTTGGATCTGGGAGCCAACCAGCCATCCTGGCAGCCTGCAACAGAAGACAAATGAAATCCCATCAAAGGAATAAACAATAAAGATTTATTTTTTAGAATATAAAGATCTAAAATGGTTCTCTTGATATAAACAATGAACTAGTATCATTATCAGGATAACATATTTCGGGTGAAGATAAATGATACTTCGTACTTGCCTTGAAAAACATATCAAAGTGCTGCTGCTGACCAACATCTGTTACATATATTATCCATTCTGCTTTCTCAACATTAAGCCGGTACCTTCATAAAGGCAAAGACAGAAAGAAAGGTCTAAGTTAATCCTACATAAAGCCAAAGACAAAAATAAAGGTCTAAGTTCACAAACTCTATCACTGCAACAAACCAGACTACATCAAATATGAAATATATTGTCTTAGATTACAGAAAACAGCTAAATAAGAACCCAGAAAGATGAGTTTTAGAAAAAACAAGTCAATTATTATTCAGTAACTAACCAAAGAGCAGCTAAGTCTGTTGAGGCATAGTTGAAGCCACCATCTCTTTTAACCACAATCAAAGGGATTTTATGACCTTCAATGAAAATTACGCGAGCACCCTCACTTTCCTTGATGAAACCTTGGTTACTCAATCCCTCCAAAACTTGTGGAATATAAGGATTATAAAAGCTCTCCCCCTGAAAGGTGAGAGTGATTAGGAGATAAATTAGCTTTGATTCTCACCGTAAACTTAAACTAATAACCTTCTTGGGTTGCTTCCGAGGAAGAGACAGATAACATGTATATAGAATTCAATGAAAGTGATTGAACAGAAGAGATACAGATGCTTTGATCAGAGATCAGAATGATTACAGATGAACAACAACAGATTAAAAAGTACAAAAATGACTTCCACAAAGAAAAGGATATTTCTGAAGTATTGTAAATTTCTCCACAAATATTAGCTGGTAATATGAAAAGCTCGATAAATCAGGATGCATACCACTTAATAAGTGAAGCTAATTGTAAACTTTTGGTAGCAGTGGTAGAATTTTTTTTCTTTGAGTTCGTATGACAATGAGAAAATATGCCAGGGTGAATCAACTCGAATGTTTGACAGAATCTTTTTCATTATGGTTCAAATGGGAGAAAGAAAATCCTAGGCCTTTGAGCGAAAATTGCTAGTCAACAAACATTGCACACATTTTGGTTTTACAAAGTACAGTAATTCATTTTGCATAGGGCAAACATTCTAGAAAAAAGTGTGTTCACGTTCATCTAAAGTCCAATTAACATAATTCTTTTCAGGTTGCAGCTATGTTCCGTCAATACTTTTGCTGGGTAGCTTCTTAGAATCGTAAGTCAAATATCAATATCAGTAGAAAGTGACACTACCTTTTCTTCAAGTTGTACATCTAAGAGCTTGTAAACCTGGTCAAATTCGTTCCTGCTGATTTCACATATCTTTTTCCAAGCAGAACGATATTTCTCCTCCCCTCCCTGCACAGTATATATTGCTTAGAAGAGAATGAGAGAAGACCGCAATCTTCCCAGACTCCACATATAAGAAAGGTAAACTAACCTGTAACCGAACGACAGCTTGTTGAGCCCTATCTTTAAATTCTGCATCATTATCGAATTTTTCTTTGGATGCTTTATAGAAAAGCTGCACCAAATAACCAACATGAAACATGATCATTTGTTTACCGAATCAGAAATTCTAACACAAGCAAAATAAGCACTGGTTTCGACCTTCGCAAGATATAGATCAAACGGGATGCATGCATGTGCACCTAGAGGCAACATATATCTTAATATCTACTCCCTCCGATCCGTATTAAGTGGCGTGGAAAAACAACTGAGGCAGGCATAACGTCTAGTATACCTTGCGACATTTTTTTGGGATCAGAGGGAGTAGATAATATGCTTCAGATTATTTACAGTTATTTTATCCTGACTGTATGCTAGTGACAACCAATTCAGATTTGCTGTTGTGCACTGCTTCATGGGCTCCAATTATTTAAATTTCAGAAATGTACTTTGAAGGACTTTGAGTAAGGTTAGCAGGTAACTGGGTAGCTGAGAACAAGCAACCAAGACGGAAATTCAATATGCAGTTATATGAAATCAAATATTATGCATGGCCCTTACTGCTCAAGCTAAGCGATAAAAAAAGGCAATCCAATTAAACATAGTATTCAAAACAATAGCATCACATGCCTGGCTAAATTCATTGTATGTTACTGGAATTGGTTAATGCATAAACCACTAGAGTGATGATACTGATGCATAGATTAAGCAATTAAGGATTCCAAATAAGTGATACACCTATCTGAGCATAAAAGTGTATATGGACGTTACCAAGAAAAACACAAACACTTAAACAGTATGAGTTTTTTTTTACGGCAACAAATTACCCTGTAACTCTAAGTCATAATTTAGTTTTCTTTTGACCATATAGCTTCTTAGATGAATATCTAATATCAAACTCCATGCATGCTTATATGCCTAGTTGAATATGTAGATCATATCTATAGCCATGTCTTTATAAGCTTTTTACCCATATTATACTACAATAGTATGCATGGAACAACATCTTACCTGGAGGTCACCAATGGCCTGGCTGCCAAGTTCCTCCCAATTCGGGAACTTTTCAAATAGAAATTCTATGAGCATTCCAAACTGTGTGAACAAAGGCGAACATAGTTTAGTACGCAAAGAAAAAAACGTTTAACTTATAAGGCCTCCATATCGGCAAACATTTCAACAATTACTAGCGCCTACATAACAAGCAGAAGTAGATATTTCTGCTAATGCATTATACCAAGGCACCCATTTCTCCAGCACAGCACAAGCGTAATTTCAGTTTTTGCTATAAAAATATACTCCCTCCGTTCCAAATTATAAGATGTTTTAGCTATTTGAATACGGACTACATACGGACTGAAATAAGTGTATCTACACACTAAAATGCGTCCAGATACATCCAAATCAGGAAAAAAGCTAAAACATCTTATATTTCGGGACTGAGGTAGTAGTAGTAGACAGGAAAAGCATAGATACTACTCCCTCCGTTTTTTAATATAAGATGTTTTAGCTTTTGTTCACTTTCACATGCACACAAATGTATGTAGACACATTTTAGTTTGTATGTTCACTCATTTTAGTATGCATATAGACAACATGTGTAACACCTTAAACATCTTATATTAAAAAACGGAGGGAGTAATAGTACAGCATAATTACAAGGTTATAAGAAGCGGTCAAAGAGATACAGGAAAACACGATAGTGATTGGATAACAAATTATATTGTATTGTGAAGTGAAGTGAAGTGAAGTGAAGTGAAGTGGAAACAAGCTCTATTTTATCAGACTATCAAAGTACAGAAAACAGAGCAATAAAGCACATCATAGGGTACTAGCTAGCATGTTCAAATTTCATGCAAAATAACATCAATAGATCCTTTCACGAAGAATCGCACCAACTGAACCTTTTAACGCATTAATGTGTCCCAAAAATGAAGGTACATGAAGCTAGTAATGGATGCAGGCCAAAAAAGGGTAACCCAAGGAAAAAGGATGAGTTGGTGTGCGTGAACCACATTGTCCATGAACCAAAATGGGTAGGCAGATTAAAGAATAATACGTTGTACTAGCAATTTTCAGCAGCAAGAAGAATCACCTAGTATGTTACCTGTGTACCCCAGTCTCCCACATGATTGCGTCGGAGAACGTTGACATTTGAGAACACAAACATACGTGCTAGGGTGTCTCCAATGATTGTTGACCTGAGATGCCCAACATGCATTTCCTTTGCAATATTTGGGGATGAAAAATCAAGCACTATCCTCTTGACCGGCAGAACTGGTGCCCAAGTTTTGATACCATTTACAAGCATATCTTGTATTCTCTGCAACAATGTAGTTCGTTTGCGCTTAGCATGAAAGTATGGTTGTACCAATAGATGCAAAGCTTGCAGGTAAAACATATAAAGCAGACCTTTGCCACCCAGCTGTTGGATAATACAATATTCACAAAACCAGGACCAGCTACAGAGGTTGATTCAATAACATCAGAGGCAGGCAGGTTCTTGGCAATGGCCTGTGAAAATTTCAGCACGCATTAGAAAAAAAATTGAACAAACAAAGAAATAATGGCTGTGGCACCTATGATAGAATGCTCCTACTCCATGAGATCTTGAAGTAAACCATCAAGCGCTCCAAAAAGATAGGATCGTTCTAACCTGTCCAATTGCATTGGGATTTTTGAAACTTGTCCCGGATCCTTTAACTTTTGACCACAATCCCATGGCGTTATTGCTGCATAAGGTTTACATATAACAACTTAATAAGCACATTGAAGGGATGCTAAGATGTCAGACCGTCACAGCAGGCAATGCAAGAAGCCAGCAACATACCACTGGTAGTCGCCGAACTTTGTTGTGCAAACTTCAACCACTGGTTCTACATCCACTTCAGGCACCGTCGCACGGAGTGACAGAGCCACTAAGTTGGTGATCTGCTGCTTGACACTCCCAGCTCCCTGCACGGCCTAGCAATATGTTCACAGTCTCAATCAAGTGGACAGGGCAAAACACACTCAACAATACCATCATCTCCGGAACCAGCAATCCAATACTCACCAGCGTTGCAGGTTCCTGCGCCTGGGCAGAGGCGGAAGTGGAGGTCTCGTCACCCATGGTGGTGGAAGCGTAGCAGGAGCTCCTCAGTCCCCTTGTGGAGGAAGATGATCTACAGTAACCTAGCTAGATAGGCAGCACAAGATGAGCAAGCAGGCCCATATTAGGCAACAAAGAGGCACTATAAACTGAACTTGAATCGTCAATTAGTTCCTGGCCACGAATCCTCCAGCCACAATCTAAACCTAGCACGTTCGGTCGAGCAAAGCGAAGAATAAACCGCAGCCATTTCACCCCCAAATTACAAAGATGTGCGTGAATTCGCAGGCTCTCAATGCTCAACTCAAGTGCTGCGAACGGATTAGAGTTGAGACTTGAGAACCCTGGTTCGCCGACTGACAAACAGAATCTAGCAGAACAAATTTAGTTTAGACTGCTAAACCCGAACCACGGAAAACCAAATTTAAGCATCCTATAGAATCTGAAGTATAAACCCCGCAAAAAGTCCACTAGATAATCGACCATTCCCCCCTAAATCTCCGGAGCACGCCGGCACAGACCACAAACCCGCAACCGCATCAAACATTCAAACCCAACAACATTAACCCCCGGATTTCTGCGGCCAAATCGGACCTCGCAACTCCGGGCGACGCGGCGCTACGGACAAGCGGAGGTGGAACCTTACCAGATGGGATTGGGGAGGAAGAATCGAGGACTCACCGAATCGCGGAACAGCCCGTCGGGCGGAGACTAGGAGTCGCGCGGGGGTAGGCGCCGCCACTGCTGTTGCTGCTGCCGCGAGTGCCCGCATCTCGGCCTCGTTCGCGAATAAATACGCGTCCGAGGAAAGAGCTAGCGTGGGTTTTCTTATCGGGCCCGTCAAATCTCCTTGGGGATTATCGTGTAGACGTAGACGTAGACGTAGACGTAGACAAAGACAAATTCCATTCGAAACTTTTTTGTTGTTGTTTTGAACAGGAAAATTGTCTTCTGTTTTAAATCAAATTAAAATTATGGGAGAACCCTCTTGTTATTTGCAGGTCCGTGGTTCAGTGGCTGCCATCAAAAAATACAAAATTGTGTCATGAAAAAAGAAAGAGTTTGAAGATTTTGAAGATTTACTCGGTTCTTTTAGACTTTATTTTGTAATCGCTGTAGTCTCCCGACATATAAATGAATGAGTCAAAGTTTGCCTTAGCAGATAATTGCAGCTAACACCGTTGTATCAACCAGCTTGATCCAAAAAAATGTCGTGGTTCTCTTCAGAACATTTCAAAACATTTATATCTATAAAACATCTAGACAAGGTGTGTCTGACGTGTCGACAACGTGATTGGGACCTAGCACTAGCCGCAGAAGTGAGTTTTGAAGCCACATCGGAAAAAAATTATAAGTCCTTGCCTCCCCTTATCTGCATGTTATCACTTGACTGGGTGGGAGTTAGGTCTCTTTTTTCCTTTCTTGCCTTGTTTCTTCGTGTTAGGCTTGCGCACCTTATTGGTGTCGACATTACCTTTCTGATGTGTGCCCTCTCCGAAAAACCTATGCGAGGAAAGTCTTTTGGAGAGAACCTCGTCACGCGCATCAGCCACCAGGAGGGCATCGACGAGCATTGTGTATTGCTTCAAATTCTCAGTTCCGCACACTAGAAAGGGGTCTTCTCGATATTTTCACTAATATATTGTAGTGGTACCACATAGTAGAAGCGAGGTAAAAATCCGGTGTAAGAGCATCTCTAGCAGATCTCGGAAAACCCTGCAAACCTAGTTCACACGAGCGGATTCTTTCACAGTGTGCCTTTATTTACACTAAAAGCAGTCTTATTAGCAGTGAAAAGCTAAACAAAGACTCGAAAGACGGAGTATGTCCGAAGTCATTGGTTATGTTTTGTAGTGCGCAAGTGAGAGTGAACTTCTTCTTTTGTTCTGTGAATCTACTAACGAGCATTGCCGACGCCCGACCCCTATAATAACCGCCGTTTTTAGGTTTCGGGGTGAAAAACGACCAATGAGGTCCCAAAAACGGGTCGGCCCGATTTTTTTTTTCACGTGGAGCTGGATACTGGACCCAAGTTCCCCATATGTCTAGATTTCGTCGCCGATCTCCCCACAATTCCCGCATCCGTCTTCCCCGTTGTTGCGCCAATTCCTTCCATCGTCGGGTTGAAACGGAAGCGGCAAGGCAACCACGTTGTTCATGGAGTCGGGGCCCTTCCGACTGCGGGCTCTAGGTTCCCTCCCGTGTATGGCAGTGTCGTCCCGGGGGGCCCGCTCGGCTTCGGCAGCGTCTAACGTCCGGGCTAAGTCACATGCCAATGGCCCGAAGAAGGCCAAGGTTCCGGCGGATTGAGATTAGGTCCTTTTAGTTATGGCTGGTGATGCGGGGAGGATACCTATTTCTACCATTGAACCAGTGGCCGTGATTCCCAACATCGCACCACCTCCATATATTCTGAAGATTGGACAGTTCTGCTTTGAGGTTCCTATCGAGGATGAGGTGAAGCCCAACTTCCGGACTCCTCCGAGCTACTGAAGATAGTCGGAATATCCGATCAACTTTTGCATCGGATTATCCGACCAGCGTAAAATAAGTCTCGAAGACGTACTGGAGTCAGTCGGATTATCCGGTTCAAGTGTGATCGGATTATCCGATCCGTGAGTTTTGTGTTAGGTTCGGTTTGGACATGTCCAACCGAGTTAGGTTTTGAGTCACCGGATTATCCGGTTCGAGTGAGAATCGGATTATCCGATCCGCGGGTTTGAGTCACGTTTTAGGTTTTTTTTTTAGTCACCCATATAAAAGGGTCAGGCCGCCGGCCTTGTAAGGGGTTCAGAATTTTGGATATTAAAGTTGTGTCATGAGGTTCACCCATGTTGGGGATCCGAGATCGAGGTATTGTCCGTTTTTTATTGCTGATTCTTTTGAGTTTGTGTTTGCGTATCGTGGAGTAGATTCAATTTGCTCAACGATCGAAGTTATCTACTGCTGTTCTTGGTTCGCCGTGAAAGATTGGGCCAAAACCCTTTTGGATCACGTTGATCCGTATCATCTTGGTATCAGATTCGTCGGGTTTCTCACGGCGATTTCTTGCTGAGATTTATCTACTGTTTTGATCTGCTGAATTTGCTGTGACGACGATGTCGGAAGATGCTGAATCCGCTGCTGCTACTGCTAGAGGAGGTCAACCGAAGGAGCTGCCTAAGCTTGTACCACCAACCTTCGCTGAAGATTTAGCTCCCAATGTCCGGGCTGGTTTTGATAGTACCTGCGATTATATTCGGCAGAGTCATGAGGCGTTGACGGCGCAAATTGCACAGTTGGCTACACGGATTGATGCTTTGGGCGATGCTCCTGCCCATGCACCCCTGCAGCCCCCTCCTGCTGCACAGTCCGACAACGTGAGGCAACGCCGCGCGGCTGAAAATCAAGATCGTCGACTAGTGGCACCCAATAATGATGAACTTGCAGATGACGCTAATTATGCACCACCACAACATGCGTTTGATGCTTGTCCTGCAGGTGCTCGTCAAGTTCAGCCACACGTTCGTGATCGTGTGGGTCATGCTGTTCGTGTTCCCGTTGATGATGGTGGTCTTGGACGTATCAAATTGTCCATCCCTCCGTTCTCCGGTGACCGCGGACCTGAAGATTATTTGGAGTGGGAGATGCGCATGGATCAGATTTTTGCTTCCCACCATTATGCTGAGGAGAAGAGACTCCAACTTGCTGTAGTTGAGTTCACCGGTTATGTGTTAATTTGGTGGAGTCAAATTCTGCGTATGCGTACAAGGCCAACGACGTGGACAGGTATGAAAGAGATCATGCGACGTCGTTTTGTTCCTGAGCACTATAAGAGAGATATGCACAATAAGTTGCAGCGGCTCACTCAAGGTAATAAATCAGTGGATGAATATTATAAGGAGATGGAGTTGCTCATGATACGTACAGGAACACGTGAAGACCCGGAGGCCACTATGTCTCGGTTCTTTTATGGTCTGAATATTGAGGTGCAAGATCCGGTGGAGATGGTTCTCTATTATGATATTCAGGATCTTGTGCACCAAGCTGAGCGTGCGGAGCAACAAATCAAACGTCGCCAAGCTACAGCCCCTGCTCCTACATGGCGTCGTTCCAATAGCGAAGCTGCTGGTTATAGTACTAAGCCGGCACCGTCTACACGCTCCAATAATATTTCTCTCGAGGTGCCCAAATCTGGAGTGTCCAAAGCTGCTTCTAGTGCGCAGTCCACCGCTCATATTGAGTGTTTTACTTGTGGAGGCCGAGGACACATGAGGCGTGAATGCCCTAATGCTAAGAGGGTGATGCTCACACAAGATGGCTATATTTCTGCTAGCGATGATGAGAAAACTGAAGCGCCATCTAGTGAGAAATCTGATGACAACATAGTTGACGTGTATCATGAGGACGCTGCTCCTAATTGCAAGAGTTTGATGGTGCAGCGAGTGCCAGAAGACCGCATAGAGGGACAAGGGCAGCGTTGGAATATTTTTCAAACCCAATGCACTGTCAAGGATACCAATTGCAAGCTGATTGTGGATGGTGGCAGCTACACCAATATTGTCAGCAAGGCCTTGGTTGATTCGTTGTCTTTACCTACATGGAAGCATCCGCAACCCCATTGTGTTGAGTGGTTGTATAATTCAGGCAAGCTGAAGGTAACACATAAGGCGCGTGTGAAATTTTCTGTAGGTGATTATGAGGACACGGTGGTCTGTGATGTGCTGCCTCTGGATGCATGTCACGTGCTGTTAGGCCGACCGTGGCAGTTTGACTGACATTCTACTCATAATGGTCGTACCAACGTTTATTCCTTGTGGCATAACGGGAAGCGTCATGTGCTGCAACCTATGTGTGACAAGGATATCCAAGTGAATGTCGTGGCTGTGAAGAAGAAGGGTCAAAGTGTCCAGCTGAAACCGAGGACGGTTTCCATTCAAGTTGGGGGGATGATGTGGGGAGGATACCTATTTCTACCATTGCACCAGTGGCCGTGATTCCCAACATCGCACCACCTCCATATATTCTGAAGATTGGACAGTTCTGCTTTGAGGTTCCTATCGAGGATGAGGTGAAGCCCAACTTCCGGACTCCTCCGAGCTACTGAAGATAGTCGGAATATCCGATCAACTTTTGCATCGGATTATCCGACCAGCGTAAAATAAGTCTCGAAGACGTACTGGAGTCGGTCGGATTATCCGGTTCAAGTGTGATCGGATTATCCGATCCGTGAGTTTTGTGTTAGGTTCGGTTTGGTCATGTCCAACCGAGTTAGGTTTTGAGTCACCGGATTATCCGGTTCGAGTGAGAATCGGATTATCCGATCCGCGGGTTTGAGTCACGTTTTAGGTTTTTTTTGGAGTCACCCATATAAAAGGGTCAGGCCGCCGGCCTTGTAAGGGGTTCAGAATTTTGGATATTAAAGTTGTGACGTGAGGTTCACCCATGTTGGGGATCCGAGATCGAGGTATTGTCCGTTTTTGATTGCTGATTCTTTTGAGTCTGTGTTTGCGTATCGTGGAGTAGATTCAATTTGCTCAACGATCGAAGTTATCTACTGATGTTCTTGGTTCGCCGTGAAAGATTGGGCCAAAACCCTTTTGGATCACGTTGATCCTTATCAGCTGGGCTGATGTGTAATTTTCTCTTATTTGTTGGGTCCAGATGTAAAATGTACTTGGAAGTTGATTTTGGGTCATCCGCAACCTATTTGTTGATTAAAACTTCAAGGTTCTTTTTATAGAAATAGTAAAAGCACCGACGCTCGCGCATAATCCCTCCTTCCCAAAATATAAGGCCCACTTTAATTTCGCTGGTCAACGTACAACTTTGACCATGATCATAAAGATATATAAACTGAAAAATCTTACAAGAGGAATCCGACGATACCGTTTATACATTCCCAATCTATATTGGAACAGAGGGAGTACATATATACAATCACTCGTATGAACACACACACAAACCTTACCGTCGTGAACACCTTCAGAAGACTGAGCCGGCGGGTCGGATTTTGAAGTCATCACACGTGTCTCACTATCAATAGTAATGTATGTCTTCCACTAAAAAATATTTCTCCTATACGAGAAACACAAGTGTCAAATATAAGTTTAAAATTTGATGGGCTGGGTACGACACCATCCTCCTATAATAGTCATCCGGTTGGTTCAACAAAATTGAATGAGCCGAAACGTACAAGCAGGAGAGGAGGCGTTCACGAGGGGATGCTAAAACCCATCTAGGGTTCCGTCCTCCTCGCCGGCGACGTCGCCGGTCTGCTCCGTCTCCGGTGGCCTTAGGACCTTGGAGGCGTGGCAGATCACGGCCTCTCGCCGGCGGGAGGGTTTTTGTCCTTTGTTTAGCTATTTTCAGTGTCTTTTTCGATATGGTGAGGCGGCGGCTACATCTTGAAGTCAGAATAAGGTCCTCTCCGTATTATCCTCGCTCCGATGGTGCGTCTAGTGCCAGCGGAGGGCACGTGGAGGCGTGTGTCCGGGCGTATCTTCTGGGATCCAGTCCTATTTCGTGATCGTCCGTGTGGTTGGAGGTCTGGTTCTTTTGATCTACGGTTGTCATCATTGGCGATGGTTACTGCTCTGTTGTGTTGGTCCCTCAGGGCCTTAGCACGATGATTTCATGTCTGTCTACTAAGCTCTTCTACGACAAGTTTGACTCGACTCTAGTGAGGGAGGGGTGAGGACGGCGGCGCGCCTTCGGCTCACTTCGGTGTTTGTAGTCGTCGCTAGGTGTTCCGAATACCTATTTATAATTTTTATTATTTGTGGGACTCTTTGTACCTTTGTTGTTAAATGATCAATAAATTGGTTGACCTTTTCGCCCAAAAAAAAAAGTTGAATGCTCGGACATGGCACTTGGCACGCACGTGAATGTGCTCACGCATTCGCCATCCGGCCTCAACAGTCAACGGGTCACTGTCCAGCCACTCTCCCTGTTGCCTATTAGTGTCGTCTACCTCGTGGCTGTCCTTTGCGTCCGTGGCCGTCAAGAAACTTCTGTGACCACCGATCCTTGCCGCCAAGACATCGATCCCTGAGGCCTGAACGAGCAAAGAAGAGGAGAAAAACACATATCGCTGGCGGCACCTATATACTGACTAAAACGTCGCTCAGTCTGAAATATTTGTACCGCTCACTCCACACTCGAAAAACAGAGCACAGAACTTCACACTCCACAGAGCAGAACAGAGATCAGCAAGAAGAAACTGGGTTGAGATTCGCTGACTTTGCTCCCGCTGCCTTTGAGTCAATTACGTGTGGGCCCCACACATGGTGGGCCCCACATGTAAGTGACTCAAAGTCAGGCAAAGTCAGCGGGAGCAAAATCAGCGAATCTCAACCCAGAAGAAACTACTCATTGATGGTGTTCGAGGTAGCAGCAGCAATGGCATCCCTAGGTGAGGCGGTGTCTGCTCCGTCACCATGGAGCCTGTTGTGCGCTCTCGCTGCCCTTCATTCAAACTTTGTAAAATATAATGAAGCTTAAATGAAAATTTAAACACTTTCATGTCTCTTGTTTTTTTGGTCCCGTTTGGGGTGCCGGTGAGGGAGCCGAGCAGGGAATGGCCAGAGATGTCTCCCGCACCGTGTCCGCTTTGGGTGGTGCCGGACAAAAAAAATGGATACTTTTACAGTACCTTTTACTACTCACGTGAGAGGAGTAGTATGATTTCAACGGACGGCTCAGATTAAGCTGAGAAGATTAGGCCCAACAGGCCCAGGAAGCCGTTAAGGATCAGAAAAAACCCAGAGTCAACCGTCTCCACCGCGCACGCGACAACAAATCGAGACTGTCGTTAACACGCCGCCGCCGCCTCCACCTGAACCGCGGCCACCGCCTACAGATCACACACGCCCGGGAACGCCTCCGCTGCCTCCACCTGAACCGTGGCCATGGCCTCCAGCTCACACACCACCTCGGCCTCGACTTCGCCGCAGCTCGAGCACGCCGACGCCGCCTCCACCTCGGACGCCGACACCGCCTCGGCTCGTCTCCCAGACCGGCAAGACAACTCGTTCCTTCTGCATAACGCCGGCCCCATCTCCGCCTGAAACGAGGTACTTGTTCCCTCCATCATCTAAAGTGATGAACATTCAGTTATCTAATAGCAAAACTGAACCAATCCACGAACACGAAATTGCTAGTTACCCATACACCTGTTTGGTTCTTTAGACATTGTTCCACAGCATTGCGTACAACTGCTATGAGTTGATAGACATTTCACTCAAACTTCATCCTCCAACAGCATGGTTATGGTTGCCACATGCGACGACTCACTGCACAAGAGAAAGCTAGTGTGCACTGATAGTCTACACCTATTTTCTCCGGACAGTCTGGTTCTATGCTTTCCGTTTATGAATAATCCTTGATATTTGATTGTATAATTTGCAGTCCTATATCTTACATGTACCACCTCTTCCATAAAAATAACCTTGATTCTGAAATATGTGACTGATAACCAAAGACAGTAAGTGTCTAACTGACTACTACTATCAGTATAATACCATATAACGGTATTTTGCCTGGCCCACCTGTTTTGGTACTCAAATTTTGTTATTTGGACTAGATAATCACTGCCCTATCTTCATTATTGCAAGATGACTTAGACGACTATGTTGATGGCACAAACTTCCGTCTCCAGGTTTTAGTTTAAACTCTTCTTTTTGCAATTTATTTTTAGACCTTGAAAGTTGCATCATGGTTTGTTGTTAATGGTTTCAAGCTTCACACGAACTGAATTCTAACGCAGAACTCTTTTCATTCGGCGTGTGCAAAAGAGGTTTTTGCAATTCTGAACAAGTGTGCCAAGGGTGGCTGCTCCTGCATGTTCCAGTTATAAATGTCTACTTGTCTGTCATTGTATAATGGATCTTGTGGTTATTGTGTATTCAAATCAGTTTCAAATGTATATACATTTTCGTGAGAAATGCACAATATATGCCACATGTGCCGTTTGCCTAGTCGAAATGGGAAGTTGAGGAATTTTTATGTCTTCATTTTTCACGAGCAGTGGAAAATATGTACAACATGTGCCCTTTACCAAGTTGAAATGGGAAATTCATACATTTTATGTCTTAATTTTTACAAGTTCTAGGACAGCACATCTGCGCATATTTTTGAACTAGTATTCTGAGACTCTGAACGCCAAAGCAGTAGTACAATGTTTCATTCAATTTAACTCAAATAGATAATAAGTTGACAATACATTATTACATTTGATCGTGTAGAAGTAAGTCCACGGTGGAACAACTGAACATTACATTCAATCATGTAAAAAATTCAAGAACCATCAAAAGGTGCAAATATCATTCTGATTCCAGCTATTCACCACAAAGAACATATATGGACAGTTTTACAACTTACACACATGTAGCAAATCACTTGACATTCAGCAAGTATATAAACAGTCAAACAGAGCCTGCAAAACACCATTCCAATCGTACCACCTTTGTTCTCTCCCTCCACGGCATCTCCAAGTCGCAATGCGCCTAATCACTCCACATAACCACATTTAGCTAGTACCTAAACAGAGGCTGGAAAACACATTCCAGTTGATCCACAGCCTTGTCATCTGTCATGTCATTACTAAATATATTAAAGAGGCGGAAGATCGCGGCCTGTGAGCGCTCGGAGCACTGTAGCGTCGCAAAAGCTACAGTGCCCGACCACCTCCGCACCGTGCGATCCACATCCGACGGTCCACATGCCTTTTCACACCGGAGGGACTTATTTGCAATTTTAGTAAACTCAAAGGACGTTCTTGCAAAACCCTCCATACCCCGCAAGGACGCAATCCCTAGCACAGGAGAGCCGCCCGCCGACGACCAGGCCGCGGCCGCGCTGCTGGGGAGTGGGGGGGCGACCCGGCGGCGTTCAACGCGCTGCTCTCCACGCTCATGTCCGCCTCCAACGCCGACCGCGCCCAAGCCTACGCTGCCTTCCACCGCCTCCGCGCCTCCCGCCCGGAGCCCCTCACGCTGCGCCTCGCCTCCCCGGCCGCCCCGGTTCGCGCCTCCTCGACGCCCCGTACCTCGCCGTCCTCGACGCCTGAGGCCCCCAGTCCGCGCCGTCCTCGACCCGCAGCGACACCACGCCGCCTCCGTTCTGCTTGGTGAGGACCCACTTCTTCCATTTTTTCGTGCTTCCAACCAAAGCAACGCCGCCACCGCCGCCGCTGACCAGGGCGGCCAAACCGGCCGGCGCATCCCGTGCGGGCATGTCTAGCCACGGCGACTGCGGAAACCTGCTTACGCGCCGCATCGAATCCCGTCCTCTCGCCCTTTCAAGCTCCGGTGGACACTAAGGTTTTTTCTCCCCTGCCTCCGCTCGCGCGGGCCGTCTCCAGCCGACGAGCAGAGGGCCCGCGGCGATGGGGCGCCCGGAGCCGGTCGTGCTGTTCGCGCAGACGATCCTCTCTAAGCCGCAAAGTGCAAAAAAATTTCCCAAAAAATCAACTTGCCATACTAAGTTCATCTGAGGAAACAAATGGTGAACACTATTGCCTACTCATACTGAGTTGAATAGTTCAGTGTTATCTAATTTTCTATGCGGCAAAGTCCAATCATTCCAGTCTCTTTGTAGGGATGCGACCATCATTCTCTAGGTTTGTGGATAGATTCAGCTTCATCATCTTTCCTGTGTTATTTCAGTCTGTTCTGGGATTTTTCACCCTGTAAATAAAGGAGAATGTTGCAGTTAGAAAAGGAAGTAAAACCAGCTTAACCAAATTTTATAATGTACAACACGGAAGTATTATAGTCTACGCTTGCTTATCACCTTGTTAGTTGGAACTCAAGCAGACTTTTGCCACGTGTGATCTTTGTTAATGAAATTGAAACTGTAATATGATGTAAAGTGTTGTAAAATTTTCTCAACTTCTTTTCTAACAGAAAATTATAAAATAAGATGATGCTACTTTACTTGTACAATTGCACTTAATATATGCTAGATGTGAACACCGAGTTCACATAGGATGAACAACACGACACAGAATACACGACAATCTTGTGTACTATTGCATGAAATATGTGTAGATTGTGTAATCTTTCAATATCAGACAACACAATTTGATCGAATCTGGGCACAGATCAGTACGAAGCTAAAACATGATAGATTACAAGATGGGCACTTCTTGCCTTAGAATTCTGCAGTGTTGTATTATGCTTATGCACCTTGTCCGCTTACCTTGGCTGACGGAAGCGGCGAACAAGCGGACGATGCCAGCGGGGGCCCGACGGCACACGGACACCGACGGCCTCGCACGCCGACTGCGGCGCCGACGCCCCCCCCAGTACCCGGCAGCTCGACTCGCGGAAGAAGCGATGGGAGGAGAGGGGGAGGCTTTCGTCGACTTTGTCCATCGGAACATGGCGGCGACACGGCGGCGACGTCGGGGAGCCGACGCCGTCTTCGTTGGGAGGAGGCGTGGAGGAGCTCGATTTTGGGGTTATCATTTCAGCGACTAGGCACTTGCGGACGACAGCGCACCGGGCATACATGTTTGCTGGACTTGGGCCGGGGCCCAACTACGGATTTTTTTTTTCCCGGTGCGGTGCGATGCGATTTTGGCTCTGGAGTTCACTAGTACGATTTCTACTAGTCGCCGTTTAACCACTAGTATGATTTGTTATTAGCCTTTAGATTAACGAAAATGAATGGCTATTATTCATTTGAGGGTACCACAAAAGGCCTCAAAAAATTACCACATGAGGTCCAAATGCCCTGCTAGATGCCTGCTGCTCCGGCAGTAGTGACAGCTGCCACAACGATTGATAATTGCCATAGCTACCTATGTTAGGGGGCAGGGTCCGACAGTGCATACACAGGGTTGCAGGGTCCGGTGGACTTGAAACATTGTGGCAGTGGCACATTCTAACTAATGTTGCTGTATGATGATTAAAAATCACATGGATCGAATCCTAAGCTTCAAAAAAATACCACATGAGGTCCAGATGCCCTGCTAAGTAGGCCTGGGCATTGGGTCTAATCGAACCGATCGGTTCAGTTTCACAGTTTTGCGTTTAAATAATTTCAGTTTTCCAATCTTACAACCGATCAGTCCTCGGAATAAACACGAACCGAGACTTTGGTCCTCCAAAACTTTCGGTTCGGCTTCGGTTGTTGACTGAACGACCTATCAGAATTGAATGAAGCGGAAGAAAATGAGACACGAGTACATCGCACGAGAAATTGATGAAAAATATAGTTCGAAACCTCCCCTCTAACCCCAGCACCGTGATGCCGGCCGCGCGCCGCCGGCCAAGCACGAGCCAGTGGATGTGGGGGAACCACATTAGCAACTGAATCTCTCGGTTTCGGTCAATTCGGCTTCGATACCGGTTAATTCGGCCTCGGTCTTTGGTTCTCAGTTTATATGCCCACCCCTACCTAGGTGCTGCCTGCTGCTCCGGCAGTAGTGGCTGCTGCCACAGCGATTGATAATGAGAGAATTCCTTTCTTGGCCCCCTGTTAAATTTGGATGCCTTTTTTGGCCCTGGAAAAGTTTCGTGTCCCTTTTTGACCCAAAAAATTTAGATGACTTCCTTATTTGGCCCTCTAGTTCATTTTGGATGTTAAGATGACTCTTTTGCCCTGCTGCTGAAAAACTAATCTCAGATTTGAAAAAATTGAAATTTTGACAAAATTTTGGATGTTGATATTTTGACAAAATTTTGGATGTTGATATTTTGACAAAAATCGAAATTTTGACAAAATTTTGACAAACTATATAAAATAATACACGAAATTTTGCCAAGAACGACAAGGCGCGTATCGATCGATCTGTGCTGGCCGCCGTGCGTGTGCTGGCCGCCGTGCGCCGGCGTACGTGTGCTGGCCGCCGTGCGTGCATGCGTGCCGCCGTGCCGGCGTGCCATGCGTGCTGCCGTGCTGGCCGCCGTGCGCGCGGGCGCGCCGTGCGTGCTGCCGTGCGTGCGGGCGTCGGCTGAGCGATCCAAAATTTTGTCAAAATATCAACATCCAAAATTTTGTCAAAATATCAACATCCAAAATTTTGTCAAAATTTCGATTTTTTCAAATCTGAGATTAGTTTTTCAGCAGCAGGGGCAAAAGAGTCATCTTAACATCCAAAATGAACTAGAGGGCCAAATAAGGAAGTCATCTAAATTTTTTGGGTCAAAAAGGGACACGAAACTTGTCCAGGGCTAAAAAAGGCATCCAAATTTAAGAGAGGGCCAAGAAAGGAATTCTCTCATTGATAATTGTCGTAGCTACGTTTGTTAGGGGCAGGGGCCCACGGTGTATACGCAGGGTTGCAGAGTCCAGTCAACTTGTTGGAACATTGTGGCAGCAGCTGCGGTGGCACATTCTAATTAATGCTGTTGTATGATGATTGAAAATAGACATATGGGAAACAGGGCATATGAAATACAGCATACCGAATTGTTTTGAGGGGGACATGATGAGTGCCGGGCTCCTCCCACCTGTTGAAGCATAGTTGTGGAGGCTGGAAATGATGCATCAAAATTAATCTTGGTCTATGAGACATTGGAAACAAGACATACTGGAATCAGCATACCATATTGTTTTGATCAGGACGGGCATGTGAGCTAAGAACATTCTGTCCGGTACTCTGAGATCCATCTTGTGCATGGTTGACTTTCTCAGCCAATAGCCTGAGGAACAGAAAAAACAATTATACGAAAGAGCTCCAATATGAGCAAGAACTAAATGGCGACAGCTTTCAGAATATTCATGGTTTGACGTTTAAAACATATCATAATTGCATAGATCTTCAAAGAACAGAGTTCTTATAACAGAAACAGAGTAAGAAACCTGCCTTGGACGTTTGCTTTGAGATTTGTAGGAATCAGGCTCACCGACACAGATCTATGGACACAAGGGAGGAAACTTTAGTTGGTGGGAATTCTTCGAAATATGAGAAGCAGCACATGATTGAAAATACTTACAGCTGTATTATTTGGCTCATTTGCAGAGCTGCCCGTCTGTAAGATCTGAATTGCTGAAACTTTAATGCCTACGAAAGAAAGATAAACTCATAAGCAATGCCATAGTCATAAACAGGGATTCAGAAGTGCTCAAGCTATTTTATTTCTGAGGACTCATAAGCAATGCCATAGTCATAAAAATTGAGCCCATGCACAGAACCATTTGAATTGTTTGACAAGCATTAGTGCGGCATTAATTTTTATCTGCACTGTAAGTTGATAAAATCTAGCTGCCCAGCACAGATTATAACTGGATTCTACACGGTGTAAGCAATTAAGCATGAATCGGCAGAGAGTAGAGACTTGCGCATCTTGGGATCTATCGTAATATAAACAATTTATACAAGATTAAGATATATATAGCCATAAAGACAAGGTACAAAAAACAGATAGCCCTATTTCTCACGGAGAAACCACAAAGAGTGTCATATGTAGCTCTAAACACCCTAACAGAGATGTGTACGGTGTGGAACGTGAAAGGGTGTAAGCAGCAACAAGACAATTTGCCTACCGCATTGCACGTAGCCACTGAAAAGGCCACAGACATGTTGATAACAAGAGAAGGTGATCAGTTACCTGGAGTCCTTTTCATATGGCTCACCAATGCACAGGGAAGGAACATTTGATGCGAAGGAGAATATCTTCCAAAAGGGTGCGCCTCAGATGCTTCCACTTTTAGTGTCTTCCCCGCAAGGTCAACAGCAACCACACATCCATATGGATCAATCAAATTCCTGGATGACTTGAGGTAAAGGATGTCGTTACCATCTGTGCTCAGGATGGGGCAAGCCGAGTACATGTTCTTGAATGTCAAGCTCCAGCGGATTCATTCCTTTGGCCATACAGTAGCGCTGAAAGCACCGAGTCATGGACGAAAATGTCATTAACATCAACAATGCTTCCCTTGAGCCAACAGTCAGACCCAAGCTCCCTAGTCCATGTCATGGCACTCCAACCATTCATTGTGCGCAGCGTCTTGGGCTTGTTGTCCACATGTTTGCGGTTGTAGAGCATGATCAAGTCAGAATCGTAGAGCACATCCTTGTTCCTGGGGTCAGACGGCTCTTCAGGAGGAAGTACATCTACAATCTCTGTTACAATCACACGGTGTTCCATCTCAACAAACTTGATGAGACCATCGATGCAGGCGACATCCCGATAACACCTGACGCTCTCTTCTGAGATTGATTCCTTCAAGATTTCTTCTCTGTTTCCAGGCAATGGCTCAGGCAACGGGATGTAGCAAGCACGAAGGGTTTCTCGGAGTACATCACACACCAGCATGCCTCGCAGGAAATCAACCCATACCAGCACGCCATCTCGGAGCAACATCACCTTGTAGGGTGCAATTGTAGAGACCCCACGATATGGATTGAGCAGTTCCTTGGTCCTCCATGTTCTATCCTCAGACGAGTAGATGTGAAGTCGGTAATCCTTCAAGGTCACGGCGTCACATAGTGCAATCAGGAGATAATGGCCCCCGTCACCGCGGGGCACGATCCCGAAGTCGCTAACTCCGTGCAGCCTATTATCCTCGGGAAGCGGGATGCTTTCGAGAGTCGGGGACTTGGGGTCGCCCTTGTACATGAAGTGTTCATACTCGTAGTCGCCGGAAGCAAAGAAGGTGCGGATAAGAACGAATCTGCCCTCCGCGCCGACCACGTGTGGCTGAACTTCCAACTTGTTGGCGTCCTCGGAGTCGTCGGCGTCGGAGATGCGGGGGGGCTTGAAGCAGTTGAACGTGTAGAAGGACACGGCCGGTGGGTCAGCAATCCAGAAGGTGACCTCCACTGTATGTCTGGCCTCGATTTGGCCAGGGGTAGGCGTCGCCGGTGGAATTAACCGAGGCGCGGTAGGCCGTCGATCCGGACGGCATCCGAGTTTCGGATTTCGGCAGGGTGTTCGGGATTGAAGGAGGCGCTCGAGGGTTACCTCTCCGCTCCTCTTTTTTTCTTTTCTTTTGGCGAGCAACTTCTACCGATATATATGAGCTAGCCCCTAAAGTTTACAGCAACCTCTATAAGCTGCAAAAGATTATTTTCCGGATCAACAGGGCAACCACCACTGAGAATATATCTTGTTTACAGGGCAGAATGTCAGTTAGGATGAATTGCATTATAGTTGAATACTGAAGTGGTAAATCACTTGTTATCACTTAACATGAAAATATTTGAGCAGCTTTAAAGATTCTTCCATGTAAATCCTAGTTGATGTCACAAATAAAAAGTAACTCTTGCTTGACGCTCTCATTCATAGCACAGTAAGTATTCTCACTACAAGAAAAAATGCCGATCATCCTTCCATGCTAAATGCCTGCAAAACAATTGTTGCCAAGACGGAGCAGGTTTGAAGAGTTTTGTATGTCCTAGTTGATGTTAGAAATAAAAACAAATCTTGCTTGACACTCTCAAAAGAAAGGAAGTATGAGATTACACAACATCGAGGAGGACGTTTTGGCTCCCGGGAGCACATGCTCCCGGTATGTTTAAAAAAATAAAACAAATTGTTTCTATCAGAATTTTGTCATTTTTGCACAGGGCGCATACGATGTCGTTTCAGTGCGAAATTTGACACGGTCGTGCGTGACATCGTCAGGTACGTGCATGATTTTTTTCGGATTTTTTTTGAAAAGTTTTCAATTTTTTCTATTTTTTTAAACATACCAGGAGCATGTGCTCCGGGCTCCAATCTGGATTTCCGCACAACATCACTCTTTTTTGAACATACACTAGGTAATATGACCGTGCGTTGCAACGGGTGAGAAAAATCGATGTTCTTGAGGCTTACAAAGTAAATGCTAGTTGGTATAGCCGCACATGTCATGGAAATTGGCCAACGTCAGCTCCACGACACATTGTGCGGTGTGTCGATAGATACATGTGTTGCCATCGCCACCTATCCCACTTCCCGAATGCATTCACCTCCCTCCGAGGTCAGGATGACAGATAAATCGTTGGGGGAGATGTCAGGATATAGATGCGCAGTGTCCCGTTCAATCATCCGCCCCAACACCGACGACGTCGAAACCTTCACCAACAAGCACCGGTGACATCGAAGCCTCAAACTCTCATCTAATTAGAGACATGACTCGTTCAACTTCATAAAAATAGTTGCAGCAAGATCACAAACATCGATAATTCAATAAAACTGTCATTGAGCCGAACTGGATCTGGTTGACACTAAATCAAGTATTTCAAATATAAGAGTATATCCTTTGGATAAAAAGATTAGCCATGTACACCATATGATTTTTCTCACTGGATATTTAACCTTCACCATGCACAAATTAACATAGATTCAAAATCGGAGATATTACGAAAACATTAAGAGCATGGTAGTGATGACCCCATATAAGCATCCGATTCAAAATCTAAATGTTTCGTTGAGCAACAACTCAGAGAAATGCACAAATTTTTCGTCCCTTGGTGATCGAAAGCTCTTCCTCACTCATAGTGCATAATCCTAATGCGGCGTACATTCCGATCTCTCTTCACGCCTCTATCACTCCCAATCTTCCTTCCTCCAGCGCCATCGAATCTTGCAGTCCTGCCGCCTCTCAACGCCGCATTGAACTTGGCGTTGGTTGGGTGTGGTGAACTAGGCTTTTATGCTTGCTTCTGATAGCTCTTAACCAGAATTCCACATTGCAGCTGGATATTTATCAGAAATGAACTGAAATAATATATTCAAACATCTACATTTTAGTGGGTTAGCATGTTCTTCACATACATTGAATCGATAAATCATAACAGAAACATTTAAGGTGAAGCATATGAGCAAAAGATTGTAAAGGCGCAATGCCTAAATAAACTGAACGAGGAAAAATAAGATATAAATCTTCGCTGAGAGCTGTGTTTAATAAGGAAATATCCAGTCGCATCCATATGACCAAATAAGCTACAGTCAAAAAAGGCTAAAAATGATATGGCGTCATGGATGAGCTATTTTTTTCAGGGACACTGGACTAATGGACCAAAACAGAGCCTACGGCAGGTAATGCAACAGTCATGTAAATTACTGCATGTCATGAATATTACTGCCGTCTCAGGATTCCATTTAAAAGTGGTACATTCAATGATAATATGAAATAACAAAGAGGAAACCAACTCACCAGAGCAACATTATCCACACACGGGCATGTAACCACCAAAAGAACTCTCAGTCCACACTTCCCCATCGGTACAAGAACAAACTGAACAATTAACTTTAACTTCTTTGTTGAAAAAGTAAAAAGATCTGCATACAACACTTCCATTATTTGAAGATTCCGAGTAAACATAAAAGAATTATATCTGCATACAACACTTCCCATTATTTGAAGATTCCGAGTGGATAGAAAGATACTATGCAAGATCTTTACAGTACATGCATAAATCGTACAGAGTAGAAAAATTGCACAATAATCTGTGTTATGTGAAGTCTTGGACTACGGAAGAAAACAGAAACCATATGACTAATATTAATGATAAACATTATAACTGTACACCCGTATGCTTGTGTATCTAAGACTATACTTTAAGAAAGTGCAAACCTGCAGGATACAATTCGAAAAACTCAATAGATCAACATAGAAGCGACAGCATTCAGTGCAGTCTCCAAATATTTCTTGTTGACAGATTGAGTGATTGACCACTTGAGTTTCCACCTTGACCTCAATCTGTTTGACATATTTCTCAGACGGTACGTCCTTGGCATGTACACTATGTTTGCCCTCATTGCACATTCAGTCTCATCAGCGTACTGGCTCTCATAAGTGAAAATTGCAAAAATCTCAATCAACAAGGATGAGCGACAGTGAGGGCCCGCAGGTTGCAACCAACCTGAACCTGATGAACCTCTCTTGGGTTCTCGAGGAAGTCGAGCAAGATGTTGTTCTCGGCAAAATCTACGATAACCCCCCCCCCCCCCAGTTCGCGCGCCTTCTATCATATGCCCCCCTTTGTGTCACTGACATGTGGGGTCCGGCCCCACATGTCAGTGACACAAGGGGGGCATACGATAGAAGGCGCGCGAACTAGGGGGGTTATCATCAATTGCCCCGTTGTTCTCCACGGTGATCTCCTTGGCCAGCATCCTCTGCTGCTCCAGGCTTGTCCTTTCGCCAGATAACTTCCAAACAACTTAATCTTGCAAAACCAAAAGCGGACACACAAACCTCAAAGGAGTCTGCTCGTCATCACCGAGGTCAAGGTTGTTGAGATGAAGGTTGCTACCTCGCCTGCAGAAGTTGCCGCCCAAGGGTGGAGGTGACCCGATGTCGGCGGCGGCGGGTACGTGTTGCTCGATGTGGCCTGGATGGGGAGGCGGCATTCCTGCCAATGGTGGCGGCCGAGCGCAAGCGGCTCTAGGGTTGTAGGGCGTTGGCGTTGCAGTGAAGGAGGTGTTCACTGGCCAGGGTCTTGGGGAGGCCAGCGTCCTGGGCGAGAGGAGGTTGCTCGTGGAATAATATCCATTGAGCTAAGGCAAGAAGGAGGGAGGACGTCAATTTGGGCTCCCATGATCTTGTCCGGCGACCAAGCGTGGTGTCAGGCCACCTCATGTGGCTGCTTCTCAGGCGCGTGTGGAGAGGGGTTGGGCATTGGCACGGGAGTCTTTGGCGGTACCGGAATCGGCGAGGCGGCGTGGACGGCGGGCGAGGGAGGCGGCGAGTGCGCACGCGTAGACGAGATTCAATTTTCAAGCGGATTCGAGGAGTCGATGGGAGAGGATGAACAAAATTACGGCAGGACGCAGGGACGATCGACGAAGGGAATTACTTTTGGTCAAGCGTGGGAAAAAAACCGGCGTGCGGGAAAAAACAGCGAGGGATGTACGTAAAGAGAGTTGGACGAAAGGAGGTGGGCAGAATGTGGAATCAATCTTTTCTTTTAGATAGGATAGAAGGAGAGATACTCAAGCATCAACAGAAGTGTCTACCAAATAGCCACTTCTCAATTATACTACGTTTGAGTTATATGAGATTACAGAACGTCACTCTTTTTTTAACATCTCTAGCATCAATTGACAAAAAATAAGCTAAATCTCAAGCATTAGTTTAGTTGAAAGGGAAAAATAAGCTAAGTCCCTAGCAATACCGTACTTACGATTTTTAGTACTGTTAGTGAAAACCTGTACCATGTGACCCATTGCACACAACCAGTTATTGCCTAAGATTTATTTTTAGTACATAACAAAGAAGTATTTGGTCTCTAGCTAGCATCACCACCAAATTAAAGCCATATCAAGAAAATGATGTATCTCCCTGGAGAATAATTTGCATGCACCTCATTCTGTGAAGAGATTCTTGTTTTTCAATGATCGCGCTGAACATCTAATTTTTGCAGACATGCACATAGTTAAAACATCAGGTCTGGTAGCACTAAAAGCTACTCCCTTTGTTCATAAAAGAATGTCTCAACTTTATCTAAATTTGGATGTATCTCGAAACAGGCTTTCGCCCCGCTTTATAAATAAAGCAACATGCCAAGCAAGTCCAAACACAGTTACAAACATAAGAGCGGAAAGGCCGCTTGCTGGGGGCGCAGCACAAGTAAGCCCACATGAAAAAAGCAAGAAAGAAGTGGTGGGGGGGGGGGGTGGGGGCGAGAGATACATCAAGAAAGACAGAAGAGAGCGAACACAAAAAACTAAGCCCCTCCGGCGCTAGCTGGAAGAAGACGCGGAGACGCGCCGAGCGGTCTCCACAAGTCTAGTGATCATGGCGTCCAGCTGCTCCCTGTCCCGCTGCCTAGACAACGGGTGCCACTGCTGCAAGAAAGCCAGAAGTTTAAACATCGAGTCAGAAGAACGTCGGAGAAAAATCCGCTCGATCACCATCTTATTGCGAATCGTCCATAGGGTCCACATCAACGCGGCAAACACCAACCAAAAGAGGCGTCGCCTCTCCCCGTACGGTTTGCCTGGATTTCTAGGAACTCGCCAAGGTCTGAGGCCTGCCAAGCAGGCCCCAGCGCCTCGTGGACGAAGTTCCATAGAAACCTGGCCGCGGGGCAGGTGAAAAGGATATGGGTTCCCGTCTCGGGGATCCCACACATGGGGCAGAGCCCATCACCCGGCCCCTGTCGCTTGCGAACCTCCACCCTGAGGGGAGGCGGTCCCTAAGAAGCTGCCACACGAAGATTTTGATTTTTAACGGTATGGGGGACTTCCAGAGTGGGGAGGTCCAAACTCTAACTGGGGTACTAAAGAGACTCCGATACGCCGACTTTACAGAGAACGTCCCAGACGGTGTCAGGTGCCATGACACGAGGTCACGACCGCCTGGCAGCGACTCAGGAAGCAAACTCCGTAACTCTCCAAGCTGCAGCCTCGGCAATACCGAATGTTCGTCGGAACGAGATGTTCCAAGTCCCATTGGGTATTGCCGAAGCCACAAGCTGCATCGGGTCCGCGCAGATAGCAAAAAGAGCAGGGAACCTATGCTGTAGCGGGCTCCCATCGAGCCACGGGTCCAGCCAAAAAGGGTGTCCTCTCCATTACCAATGGAGAAGCGGACACCCTTCCTAATCTCATGCTTGATGGATTGGATAGATCGCCAAAATTGGGATCCATCCTGGCGGTCACAAAAAAGAGGGGGCGACCCTGCAGATATTTCGCTTTGATTAGCTGCAGCCATAGTCCCCCCTCCTCTCTAAGTATCCGCCATACCCATCGTAGCATGAGCGCAACGTTCATCTTACGGGAGGAAATGATACCAATGCCCCCCATGTCTTTGGGGGTGCACACATCCGCCCATTTGACCATGTGGTACTTCTGACGCCCATTGGCCGCCTGCCAGAAGAAGCGTGAGAGATCCCTGTCAAATGAGGCGTGCGTGCCTTCTGGGAGTATATAAACTCCCATCAGGAACATAGGTAGACTAGAGAGACAGCGTCAATCAGGACAGTCTTGCTCGCCTTAGAGGTGAACCGCCCTTGCCAAGGCTCCGCCTTGGCTTTGACACGCTGGGTGACCGGTTCTAGGTCCTTAATAAGGATCCTAGAATCACTAATGGGCGTCCCCAGGTAAGTAACAGGGAAGGTAGACAACTTGCAATTTAGTTTGTCCGCTATCCGCTGTCGCTCATCAGGGAGTATCCCATGATCATGACTTCGCTCTTGTCGAAGTTAATCTTGAGGCCCGACATGGCCTCAAAGCAGAGAGAAGGAACTTGAGATTAATAATGTCAAGCTCCGAACCCTCCACCATGATCATGGTATCGTCCGCATATTGGAGGTGGGTGATCCCACCTCCAGGAATAAGGTGCCCTACCACACCAGAGATGTGACCGGCCGTCTTGGCTTTGTCCAAGATGGCCGCCAGGGCGTCACCAGCGAGGTCAAAAAGAAGGGGGGAAATTGGATCCCCTTGCCTCACCCCACGCGAAGACCTAAAGTAAGGGCCAATGTCTCCATTAATGTTTATGGCCGTGTTCCCGGACATGACGATCTGCATAATCCACGATATGAAGCGTCGTCAAACCCACGACGCTCGAGGACCTGGCGTAGAAAAGCCCAGTCCAAACGATCATATGCCTTCTGGAAATCTAGCTTAAGAAAGACACCTTTAAGGTGTCTCGTCTTGACTTCATGAACAACCTCATGAAGAGCCAGAATCCCATCATGGATAAATCGTCCCTTGAGAAAGGCGAACTGATGTGGGTGAGCCAGGCGCTCCACAACTGGCGCCAAGCGTGTTGCACACACTTTGGCGAGCAGACGCATGATGACATTGATCACCGTGATCGGCCTAAACTGACGAACATCCGTGGCCCCTACAACTTTAGGAATTAGGGTAATCACCCCAAAATTAAGGCGGGACATAACCAGTGTCCCAGTATAGAACTCCTGGAACATCGGCATAATCACCGCCTCAATATACTCCCAGAACTTCTGGAAGAAGGCAGGGAGACCATCCGGCCCTGGGGCCGAATGGTTTTCATCCCCATAATGGCCCGGCGCACCTCCTCGGACTGAATGGGAGAGTAAGCTCCCTATTCTCGTCATCCGAGACTAAGGCCCCTAAGGGCCAGAAGTGCGCGGCCAAAGCCACTCCCGTGCGGGGACCCTCCGTAAATAACTCCTTATAGAAGGAGTATATATGGTCGGAAAGGTCCTGGGCCTCCTCTAATAGGAGGCCATCCGCCCATAAGCAAGGGATAGAGCACCTACGACGGCGACCATTAGCAATGGCATGGAAGTATGCTGTATTAGCATCTCCACGAAGAATCCAATTCTGGCGACTACGCTGTCGCCAGAATATCTCCTCGCCTTTGTAGATCTCCATCAAGGAGTTCTCCAAAGCATACCGCTCCAACCATCCATCCGCGGACAAGCCTGTCGAGTCAGCCGCCATATCAAGCGTCTGAATCTGGGCGAGGATGTCCGCCTTATTCTTACGCACCTCCGCGCCTAAATTCGCGCCCCACCCCCGCATAAATTGGCGCACGACCTTAGCACAGTGGTGCCAAATGTCAACCGCATTATAGGCGCGGGGGGGAGACGCGACCGCCAAGTCCCACTTTTGGCGAACCGCTTCCACAAATCCCGGCTGACCAAGCCAGAACTCCTCAAAGTGGAAGCGGTTCGACCTCGGGGGGCCCCCCTCCAGACGAGAGGAGGAGGGGGGAATGGTCTGAGCCAATCCTAGTAACCGCACGAAGCGAGCACAGAGGAAAGGCAACTTCCCATTCCACCGACACTAAACCCGGTCAAGCACACTCCGGATCGGGACGGCCTGGTTGTTGGACCACGTATAACGTGCCCCAACGAGTGATCTCCCTCAGAGCCATCAGCAATCCAGTCGTTGAACATACGCATCCTAGGGAGGTCCACATTATCCGAGCTCTTGTCATCAGGGAGCGAATGAGATTAAAATCGCCTGCCACCACCACAGGGGTAGGCATCGCTCCACCTTTGCCTTGCTCAGCTAAGAATTCAGCGGACCTCCGGTGATCCGCGGGGCCATAGACAATAATCACCTCCCAGCGGAGGTTCGATCGTCTATGGGTGAGCAACATGCTCACAAAGAACTCCCCGCGGTCCATATCCTCTATCTCAAAGGTATCCTCCTTGGCACCAAGGAGGATGCCCCCTGAGTGTCCCGTCGCCGGGAGCCAATGCCACGAGAACTTGTGACGCTTAGGCTCTCTAGCTCTGAGATCGAGAAATCCTGGCGAATCGTCTCCTGCAAACCCACAATGTCCACATCTTCGTCTCTCAGATAGTTGATCAACTGGCGGCGTCGGCCCTCCTGCCCAAACCCCCTCATGTTCCAAATGAATGTGAGGACATTCATTGAGAAACATGTCGGGGTTGGTCCCCTTAAGGGGGACCGATTGGGCCCTACTAGAGGTCGAGGGCCGGGACGCTGACTTCGGGGGCCTCCCGCGCCTCTTCCCGGTGGGAAGGGCACAGCAATCGTGGTATCATCAGGCCTAGGAGGGGCTCCACTGCCGGACCCTTGTGCCTCCTGCACAGGTCCAGCGGGAGCCGGGGGCCCCTGCCGCTCATGCTCCTGAGCACGAGCTGCCGCTAGGGCCCCCTCATAGACCTCCTTAGCCTTGATGGCCGCAATCTGCTCAAGGCGAGGCCCTCGCTCTCCACGGAAAATAATGTCACAGTCCCCTGCAACTTGAGCAAGATGGTCTAGCGGAACAGAGTCGAGAACCGAGAAACGGGAACCAGAAGGAGGAGAGAGGGGGAGGAGTAGGGTAGGCGTAGGGCGAGACGTACCAATCCCACAGTCAAGTCCCTCGCGACGGCGAGACGCCACCATCGCGACAGTAGGCTCCACCGCCTCTCCTCCAGTCCTAGCCCTCGCCAAGCGCGCGCTGTGGGACGAGTGTCAGGGGCGGAGGGGAAGACCGATGCGCCTGGGCCCCCCTGTGCCAGTCACAGAGTGTCGGGAAGACCGTGACCGTCTCCAGGACCGGAGCTGCCGGGTGCCCGGG